>JAJOOF010011398.1:0-14267 GCA_029582545.1 Solanum lignicaule
AAGTTTTTTGTTATATATGAAAGAATCATAGAAATGACCCAAACCTTCTATATCCTAGGTCAAAATAGGGACACAAAAGACCAAAAAATTAAAAATAGGACACTCTACAAGACCAAAATGAAATTAATTGCACTCTTTTTTTCTTTTCCAACTATGGACACCTTGAATTTCTTCCTGGACCACCATAGTAAAAATAATTACCCCAAACATTATTTTTTCCAGCTCTAATATCATAGCAATTTGGATGGTCAGCTAATAGATGAAGATTTGACAAAGGAATCAAGTTATTATCCCAATCAACAACTTGCAAATTTCTAAAATAAGAAGCTTTTCCAAATCCTTCATCAGCAAAATGTCCACTTCCCATTTGTGTTGAAGTGTGATATCCCATTGATCTTGAGTTCACTACTTCACCTCCAAATTGTACCATGCTTGCATGTCCTCTTAAATGGCTAAACAAGAAATCTGGCCAGTATCCAACTAATAGACCCGACCCGAATTCTAGCCACCAGTGTCCATGCTTTGGATCCTACAAACAAGACAAATTAATTAGTTGGTCTAGTTATCGAATTATTTAAAAGATAATTACATGTAGCCGTTTAAAAAAGAGGAGTAGGAATAATGACACTGAAATTAACATTGTTTACGTAAAGTAGAGACCTTGAAACAAATTCACGAATATCATTAATGTCTACTAGAGGAGCAAGTCGCTTATAGAATGTCGCTGACTATTTTTGACGTAATAAGTGTAGAGGAGAGGGAACCGAGTCTTGGAGAGCTTTATAAGGCCAACCACTACATAATCTACTGACAGAGAAAGCTCAAAGAGCTTCCCTTCATTCATTACTATGCAAAGGTCTCTCAAATCTTCGAGTCAGTAGTGTAGTATAAGTGGAGCCGAAAGACAAAAATGAAATACCACTACTATTAACGTTATTTTATTTATTCCGTAAATCAGATGTGCCCCTTAGGACCTAAAAATATTATCTGCTCCAACATATATTAAAATACATAAGACCAAAAAAAAAAAAATATGCAAAACAAGAGTCCAAAAGAAAGAAGTGTGGAAACAAGAAATGTAGTAGTTCCAAAATATTAAACTGTTAGACCTAAAAGTTGTTAGATGTCAGCTAGCAAGAAAATAGAATATTAAATTGAAGATGCAAAATGTAAAGTTGACTCAGCAATGTTTAGAGAATCTTGCAATTTACTATTCTTAAATATTGTATTTTAAAAAATAAAAAATATTTTTTTTTGTAAGGAATATAATATAATATATATTACTATTACGTTTTTGTCAGCTCACCAAAAATGTCCTATACGCATGCCTAAAAGAAAAAGGGAAAACGTACTAAACATTTTTTGGTGGGTGGGGAAGTGCAAAACAGCTAAAATACTTTTTAACCTTTTTTTATTAGATTATAAAAAAAAGAATAAAAAAATATAAATATTATAGGAAAGAGAAATTAAATATTACCTTCCATATCATTATGCCAATATCAAATTGTCTACCATTAACAGATGATCTTGGAGATATTGCAGCTCCCATAGCAATCCTATTGTTTATTTGAACAAAACCTGAGCATAATAAGTTGTAACATCCTGTAGCTTGGTATGCATCTGTCTGCGTTCCGAAATTACATTATAAAATTTAAATTTTATACACTGACATGTGACACGTGAGATACAAAGAAAAATTGAAATGCTTACGGTCCAATAAGTAAAGAACCTAGGATAGTTGTCTCCATATAATTCCGGGCTGACCTGAATATGAACATGGGACATAATTAATATTTACTATAGTTGAAAATTTATGTTGACTAATAAAAGAATAATATTAGTTGTTATTGTGGTATACGGATGTTAGTTTGTTATGACAACTAAATTAGTCGATATTTCACTTTCAAAACTAATCATTTGTAGTGCTGGTGATTGTTACAGCTTAGCAGCAATAATGATTTCTTTTTTAACGGGTAAATGAAAAGACTAAAGTAGGTTCAAATTGCACTTAAAGCAATGTAAGAAAAAAATAGAAAATTTTCGATTGGTGGAGGGACAAACAAATAGTTTAGACATGTATTTTACCTGGAAAAAATTAGTCAAAATAAAAACTCGTTGAAAATTAATTAACAAAAAAGATCAGTCTAATTTTTAACAAGAAAATGTTAGTATGATTTAATTTTTTAAAGAAGGAAGAATATTTATATGGACAAAGACATAAAAATGACAAAAGAAAAATATTGGTGATTTTTGTTAATTGTCTAAAAATGAGCAAAATCATTTGGTACATATATTAGTGAAACATAATAAGTACTCAATATGAATTAGTTGAAATGTACTTAAGTTATCCCCAAAAGGCAATTTTCTTCTTAAGAGTCCATTTCAAAATAAAATAAAATTAGTCATCTTAAGTTAAAGATACATCAAATATATTAAAATATTCTTTAATCTCATGATCTTAAGAAAGCTGAACAAACAAATTGAATTGAAGGGTAGTTTTTGGGCTAAGTTAGACTCGAGTGTCGTATTTTTAGGAAGGAAAGTAGTAAAATAATGTACATAGGACTTAAAAATTTATTGCTTGTGAATGTGCATAGCATACCTGCCAACCAGCTTCAATGGTATTAAGGTCATTACCAAATGTGCCAGAAATGACCCATAGTTGTGACAGACTGAATTCATATTGATCTGTAACTCTTGGTGTCCATACATTAATGCTTGCTTTTGCTCCATAATATTGTTCTCCATTCACAAATGCTACTGCATGCTGCCATACACCACACATACTTTTTTTTTTTCATTTTCACCTTTAGACATATTGTACATTAACATTGTAATGTCTTCATCCTACTTTGCTTTTACAAGCAATCTCTGTTCCTTCTTGAATATGACATCTTTGACTCGCTTGACTCTATTTAACAAAAAAAAAAAAAAAAAGAAGTTACCTCATGATCATTGCTCAATGTGTCATGTCTTACACCTCTTCTAATTTTTCTACCAAATCCTCTTAATGAATTACTTCTCAATACATCTTTCTCTGTTGTTCTCCTAATAGGAACAGTTCCTTCTGGGCATGATTCTCCAGAAACTGACCAAAGTTGTAAACTTTCTTCCATTGCATTCATTGAGTCATTAGCTTTAGGCCTCTTTGGAGGTTCCTACATTGCATAAAAAGATAAAAACACATCAAAAAAGTTGTTCTTCTAACTCTGTTTATAACTTAAAAAGTAAAAAAAAATAAAAAAATCTTTGAACAAATTACCAATGGCTTCATTCCTTTAAGCTGAGGATGATCAAAAGCTGGTTGAAGATGAGATAAAACACAATCTATTAAATCCCCATCTGGACTCTGCATCATAAAACAAAAAAAATCAATATTTTTTTCTTACAAGCTTTGACAATCTTGAAAAGAAACAGAGAATTTGAAAGAAGATAGATGCCTTAATCGTTTTGACGGGACGCTTGTTGATTTTCTTGAGATAACCCTTTATTTTCTTGAGTTTCAACAATTCTTCCTTTGGCCGGAATGTTTGATTTGCTTGGAGAGTATTATGCTCAGACAAAACATGAGTACTAAATGAAGAAGAAATAACAAGGAAAACAACAAATTTGAAAATGATTGAAGAAGTAGTCATGATTTTGGAATGTCTTTTTCTGATTGTTTCTTCTGTTAATATTTGTTGTATGTTTGTATGTATTGAAGTTGTCTTCTACTGTAATGAGAAGCAACACAACAAGATGATTTATTCCAGAATTTTGTCCATGGAAGAAACACTTGTTGTTGATCTTCCATATACAAGAAGAAGAGTACAAGACAAGAAGAAAGATTCAAAGAGTAAGTTAAAACACGGTTACACGCACAACATTTTTCAAGATTCAATTTTTTTTGATAGAGAAAAATAATTCTATTTGTATAGATTTTTTTTTTTATGTTTGTGTGTGTTTCTTTGGTTTTGTGTACTGACACGCAGGCTGAATTTTTGTATTAAAATAGACAAGTAGGGGGGTGGGGTGAGGGGTTAATTAAGTGTTAACCCCACTTACTGTATTTCTAGTCAAAAGTAAGGACCAATTCTTTATTCTAATAGCTGTGTTACAGAGTTCCAGGCACTCAAAAGATACTGATTAAATATTAACAAACTGAGATTTTGGTGTTTCAGCAGATTTGTTATATATTCTGTACCAATTTTATTTTTATTTTTTTGATGACAAGGAAACCCGCAGCCGCTACCCTTTGGGTGCGCACAGGGTAAAACCCCCGCTCCTATGCAATAGCTCGCAAACCACATAGGAGAGGTAACTCACACTAGGCAAGCCCGGTGCGACGAGCTCGACCCAGAAGGCAAACCCCTTGCTTTCGCTGGCAAGGGGTTTCGAACCTGAGACCTCCAACATGGAAGTCCCAAGCCCAAACCACTGGGCCACCCCGAAGGGTTATTCTGTACCAATTTATGTGGTATTTTTTTTATATTTTGAAATTAAATTAATATTTTAAATTAAAATTTAGATATTTATAATAATATAAATTGTAATTTTTTATGTTAATATAATTTTAAAAAATTATAAAATATTTGTCAAGATTTACCTAATTTAAATTTTAAAAAACGAAAAGTATCAAATAAATTACTACCAAGAGAATAGTATTCTATATTCTTTTTTCCTTTTTATTTTTTCTGTGGGGAAAGGGGAATCATTACTACTGTTGCTTCACTTGGTTTTCAAGGAAGAAATGGATTTACTACTGTAGCTTCACTTGGTTTTCAAGAAAGAAATGGATTAATGATGGGGTCATTGGGCTCGGAGGTTGCGAATTAAGATAGAAGGTTAGTTGGCAGTTGAGCGTTTTCTCGCTATACTATGAGATAGGATTGGTGGTAGTACATGAACCTTCATTCTTACCGGTATTAACACTATTCTCGAGAATAGTTTCTTGTATTTCGATTGAATTATCACTTCTATTTTTCATACTTCAATTTGATTGATTAATCATATTTTATGTGCTTCGATTATCGCATTATTCAATTGGCATTACCGTTCTTTTCTCTATTGTGTGTAGCTCCCATTTCACGTTATTCTTTTAAAAATTTACTTTAAAAAAAAAAAAGACACTTCCAATTTTGAAAAATATATAAATTAGTTTAGTTATTTATTTATGAAAAAAAAATACGCTGTCTGAAAAGACAACCTACCATGTACTATAAGTAGTAATGAATAACAAGAATTTAAGCAAAGCGTCAGAAATTGTTAGATCAATTTCTATTCTGCAAAAAATTGGGGTCGCTTTCTAATGGACCAAATTTTGCATTCAATGATATACTTACTACAAACGTAATTATGATCAGCATTTAATACATGTAAACTAAAATAAGAAAAAAATACCAACACAATAAAACACAGTGAAGAAGGAAAATATTTTGTCATCATAAAATGATTTATAGTCATACAAATATCTAAGATTTAGATAATAAATTTCAAAATTATCATTTTTTGAAATTTTTTTAATGTTAAATCAAATGATATTACATAAATTGAGACAGAAACGATATTTATTTAGTGTAGTAATGTGTATGTTCGCAATGTGCAAGGTTCTTGTTTGTTTCGTAGGTTGTCAGCACAATATATTTTTGTCCCATTTTAACAAATTTATTATTGTGCAGTAAACAAGGTAAAATGTTTTACTATGATATCTCACTTGTCAACCTGCTCTTGCTTTGAGAACACTAAGCACCAAAATAGTTAAGTAAAAAAAAATGTTTTTAACTTCTTTTGATGACTGATTAGATATTTGCAACGTTACGTTGTCTGAAAATTTTCACAAATTTGAATGCCTAAATGGCTGAAAATAAGGCTATGCAAATCTATGTTGATTGGATTTTTAAAAAAAAAATCGTCTATATACCTTCCAATATATTGTAAGTTATTTTCTTTTACGGATCTCTAATACAAATATGACAAATATTTCCTAGAATTGGTTTGTGTAATAATGTTATCTGTGTGTATTAAATTCACTAATAATATACAATCCTAGGGTCCTACCATTGATTTTTAATCAATACATGATAAAGTGCATTTACACGCTCAACTTTTCAAAGTCTCAAATTTGGCCCCAGGCACTTTCGATTGTTTTTTTTCTCTTTCATATCAAAATTGACTTGAGAAACTCATGAGCAGTGATGTTAGTTATTCCATTAGGCTTAATCAATCTTGACTAATTAATGAACATTTGAATTATTTTCGTTTTTTGAATGTGGGACTTAATTAAAGTTCAAAATTCATATATAGACTGAAAATTGATTTAAAGGTTGAGGAACAGTGGGACCACTTTATTTTAAAAATTAGCATGTTAGAGTGTACACTTTGTAAAAACTTTGGTTTACCTAAATATTATAGACTTTTAGTACTTTTTTGGAATTTGTTTAATTTTGGGAATCATATAAAAGTTCCAATCATGTAGAAAAAACTCATTGCATTTAAAACGAATTAATTGGATATCAGAAAAGGGATTTATTTCATTTCATCATTATAGAAGTTGAAATATTGTAAATTATTTGTCAGTCTACTGTTGAACTTTTTTCCTTCACTTTATGCATGTTGTTAATAAATAATTTCTGAAATATGAAAAGTTATTAATAGTAACAAACAAAATGTTTCATTCAACCAAGGAATAAATGAAATTGCTAAGTAATAGATAAATCTGACCAGATGGTTGGGATAGTGATAGTCCCATAAGGAAGTGAAAAAAGTAAACATGTTTTCTTTTGAGCCAAAAAAGAAAAAAAGGCAAAAAATAAAAATAAAGATAGGGCATCTGGACTTTATTTTATGGAAGACATTCACATAAAATAAATTCCTATAGAATTAGCAGTTACTAATTATTTATTTAGAAAATTAATTTAACACATCAAATGACTTTCTACATTTGATATCGAAAGCCTTTGAATTGACTTAAAAGTTGGTCAGATATACTTGTAACTCATTTTAAGCTTTTGAGAGTGTTTGGCAAAGTTAGAAATAACTTAAAATAAGTTTAAAATGACTTTAAAAAAATTAAAAATTAAAAGTAGGACTCCCCCGGATCCGGCTCCCCTCCATTACCCCTTCCCTCCATTTCGCAAGTGCACGTCTAGATTAGAGACATGTGTCATATTTAAAGTTTAAAGGTCAAGATTATATCATATGAACAAATATCATAACCATAGTTAAGTCAACTAATTTTAGAAAACTACTCTCCAAATTTGGTAAGAATTACAATATATTTCATACAAAATTTGATATTTATTAATATCTTTAATTTCATCTTATATTTTTAATTTACAATTTAATATTTAAATATAAAAATATAATATGAAATTAATGATTATAACTCAAAAGTCACTCAACTGATATTTCACTTAAAAAGTCACCCAATCAATTTAGATGTTTTTTTTTTCCATTAAATTTTGTTGAAATCTAATTTTATTTTAAACTATTTTTATAAGAAATAAGAAGATATCTATTTTATTTATCTTACTAATCCACTCCAATTATTTTTTTATTTTTTTTTAAAAACGTACTGTAGCAATAGACAAAAAAAAATCATTTTCCGATATAGCAATTGTTTAGTAGAATTAAATAAGCTGAAAAATGACCCAAAAAAAGGAGAACATTGAAATTGATCAGAAGTAATTAAGATGTAATCAAAAGAACGCACAATAGCAATCTTTTATCATTTAAAAATAATTGGTTTAAAACTAAAAAATTACAATTTAATATTTAAATACAAAAATATAATATGAAATTAATGATATTAATAAATATCAAATTTTGTATAGAATATATTGTAATCCTTACCAAATTTGGAGAGTAGTTTTCTAAAATTAGTTGACTTAACTACGGTTATGATATTTGTTAATATAATATAATTTTTACCTTTAAACTTTAAATATGACACATATCTCTAATCTAGACGTGCACTTGACAAAATGGAGGGAAGGGGTAATGGAGGAGAGCCGAATCCGACTCCCCCTACTTTTTATTTTATTTAAATTTGACTTTTTATTTTTTTACTTAAAAAATACTATTTTTTTAGCTAATCCAAACGGACTCTAATAGAGACTCCTTTTATTTAACTAAGTCGAACAAACTCTTGCTGATCAGTAAAAATAACTTACACGCCAACATCTTAAAAAAATTCTAAGGACTTCTAAAACATTGTATGCTTACTAATTATATGACATTATTTGACTGAATATATAGTTTAAGAAGGAAAAAAATAGTAACCTTTAAAATTTATAATCTAAAGCAAGTCGTTGATAATTGTGTAACTATTAATCATGTTACTGAGACATCTTTTGAGGACAAACTAGAAAGGAATAAATGTTTTAGTTGTTAGATCCTAGCCATCTGCCTAAAAGGTCAATTATTCTTTTAATCAAGTGCCTTATCATAATTCATAACCCTAATTAGGCTTCATGATGATCAAACATTATTACTCTCTCTGTTCCTAATTACTTGTCCACTTTTGAATTGACACACGTATTAAGATAACAATTATTGATATAGTGAGTTTACCATTTTACCCCTATTAATTATGAAGTGGATGAATTAAAAATTTAATATTTTCAAAAAGTTCTACCTTTTTTAAAGTAATTAATTGAGGGTATAATAAGAATTTTTTTTTTGTCATTTCTTGATTTGTCAAAATGGACAAGTAATTAGGGACAACTGTAAAAGGAAAAGTGGACAAGTAATTAGGGACAGAGGGAGGGAGTATGTATAAGTTTTGTTGGCATTAATCTTTTGGGGAAGAAGACAAAATAATTTATTCACTTTATTTTTTATGAAAAAAGTGAGTTAAGGAAGATGATTGGCATTTGCAAGAGTGCACTAAAGAGGTGATGATGATGATAGTTTAAAGAGGCAATGAATTGAGATAGCATGTGGTATGCCACTATTTGGTATAGGAGCACAAAGGTATGGAGGACATACTTTTCACACTTTAACATCTTTATGGGGTTTTGGGGCACTTGCTGCTTCCCACTTCACCCTTTTTTAAATCACTTCTTTTCACAATCAAATTAAAATAAAGAAAAGAGAGACCCATCCACACCCCTGCCAGCTTGGCTGACCAATAGGTGTGTGGGGGAGTGAGAGATCAGGTAGTGTCAGTGACATAATTCAAGTTTAATTTTTAAGAAACTTGGTATTAGATTATGTAGCGAATTTTTATTACATAAATTTATGTTGCGTACTGAAAGTATTGAGTTCATATAAATTTTGAGCAGTGATGATGTATTTGCCTCTAGATTGAGGAAGGAGGAACTTTTGACTTTTGTGTGTTAGAAGGGAGAATATAGGTTTTTGTTATGAAATGTCACCTCTCAAATTTCAAACTTGTAATTGCTGAGATTTTAAGCCATCTTTTTAGAGGACAATTATGATCATTTCACAACTTTTATAAAGTTGCATGCCCTGTATAAGATTCCCCACTCACATTGCCTTCATATTATTCTTTATTTCTTTAGGGCTTAATTATTTGTTTAACAAGTTGTTCAAATTTCATGACTCATGAGCATTGGTCTATATCTTCTTAGAAATTGTGCATGCAGTAAGCTTTATTCACAAAATTATATATACAGTGTGAGTTTGCTAATTGCAAGTAGTGAGGTATATCCTCAAAGGTTTTCAAAGTTAATTAGAGGTAGCTGGCTAAGCTACACTTAATTAAACATTTTTTTTTTTAAACTAGCTCTTTCTAGGAAAGGCCTACATGAATATAGGAACAAAGAGTTTTGATACACTGTTGAGCCAAGTTAACGTGTGCGGTGTGGTTATACAGGCACGGCAACAAAATAACTTTCGACGACAATAAATAAATACAGTACTAAAGTCTTTATCAGCATTAGTTAAAGTGTCATTAGATTCAATGTCGCTAAAGGCTTTAGGGACATATCAAAGAGTGTTAATTACTACTAAAAAATATATATATATAGCGGCAATTGAGCTATAGCCGTTAATTAATTGCTGCTAAAAATCACTGAGGGGAGGAGATAAATTTCTTTGTTATGCAAGTTTGGTCAAACTTAATAATTTTGATTCAAATATTATATTTGTCTTAAACAATTTATTTAGTACACATTTGGCCATGGGTTCAATTTTACTTTATTTTACTTTTTTAAATAATATAAAATTAGAATCGAAAATGAAATTGTGTTTGGTTATACTTTTAGCAATAAATATTTAAAATAATATTTATATTTGAATATACTTAAATATAAGTATATTAAAGTAAAATAAGTTTTTTTTTTTTTTTTTTGTGATAGAAGTGGCATTAGAAGTGAGGAAAGGACAAAGAGAGGGTAAAAGTAAAGTATGGTGAATTAATTAGTTATAGCTATGAATAAGTTATAGTATTATATGTTGCCCCACCTCTTTATACATGAGTGAGTGAGTTGTTTCCCAGAAAAATAATAAAGCGGCTGGCACTAACACCAGCAATATTCATTGGTATCTAGCTTTAAGGGAAGAACATAAATGTGGTGTGATGTGACCATTTCACTTCTTTTTTCCTATGCAAAAGCTGTAATTTTATCTACATGCCTATGAATCACGAGAGGTTTGTTATCGTATTAGGATTGTTAAAATTAAGTAGAGCGCTTTTTGTTTGTATTTATTTTTGTAGAGAATTTTTAATTTTTAATAAAATGTTGCTAGGGTGATCTGAATATAAAAAATGACTCGTTGAGGTTTGAACCAGAAAATAAAATCTATTTTGATCTTGTAACGAATTACCTATTTATAAATTAAAAATCAAAACCAACCAAATGCAAAATCAATCAAGGGTTTCCGTTGTTTAACATAACCGGGCCCTGGACTGAAATAATATCATTTTGGGCCTTCAATTTAATCTGTTAAAAAAGGACTCACGGAATCTTTGGGCTTTAAAGCCCAAATGTTTAGATCCATTTTTAGATAACAGTTACGTTTAAAATCTTATATCAGAGGCAGAACTAAAACTATGCCAAAGTACTGTAAACTCATTTTCGATTATGTACTTGTTTTATAGATTTATTTAAGAAATAAAATTATGTTTTTACTATCCGTCATAACTTTTGACATGATAAAAATGTATTTGATCGTCCTAATATTATATTCATAGAAGTGTTCAGCCGACAAAAAATAAATAAATTGTACCTTACAAATTATGAATATTAATTAAACAATAGCTTAGATTAGTAATAACTAATTTTAAATATACTACTTATATTTTATGTATATATAATAAATTATTCAAAAACTAATAAACGATTTAATAAAAGCTATTAAATTCAATCTCTACTAATAATGTAACCAACTGTTCCACGTGTGACGTTTTCTAAGTGACAAGATTAATATTTCATAAACTCATCCAAACAGAATAAGCTGGCAAAAAACAACACGAGTAGCTACGTGTCACCATCGAAAGAGGTGGTGCAATGGATGTAGTTGGACCTCTCTTAATTAAAAGTTTCGAATTCAAGCCTGGATAGAAATTTCTTTTTGATAAGAAGTGTTTCCATTTGAATGTAGCCCTACGTAGTGTGAATATAAAATAGTCAAGCTACAATATAAATACCATAATCCATACGAACAAAAAAGAGTAGCTACGTGTTGGGCCTTATTTCCTATTCCATGTGTTTTCTTTTTCTTTTGTCCAATCAAGTCTTTTCTCACTTTTTTCCATACATTTCCTGCAAAGAACCTTCATACTTTATTCTACTTTAAAGATATTTGTATGCATAGTCCATAGACATCTTCAGCAAATTTGTAACATTTGTCAAACTATACTTTGTCACATCATATTTTTTTACTCCTTTTGAACACTTTGTTCCTCACGCCCAAACTTTACACCGCACTAATAATACCTGTACAAGTAAAATGTAATGGTAGGGGTAGTTTGGGAAGAGGGATTAGAGAAATAATACAAGTATTAATTAACTTTGATACTATTTAATCTCTTGTTTGTTAGTATTTTTAATCTTATGTATACATTCTCTTCAATACTATCGTTTAGTACATAATAAAATAAACCATGTCATTAGTAATAATACGGAAATTATTCCTATTCTAATATATTCTATTTTTTCTAATGTAACTTATTCATTTAATAAACAAACCAGATATTGAACTCAGTATTACTAATATATCATATTCAATATTATTCTTATACGCTCTATCAAACAACTGATAAGTGTCTTACCTTACCTATTCTCACCGTAAAGGATATGAATATTTGTCAAATTTCTAGCACTCTTAGTAAATAACAACACTTTTTGGTAACCATCTTATTTAATATATAAGCTAAAGATCAAAGTATTTTTAAAAAGATGCTTTAGTCTGCTTTAATTACCCTTTTAGATGTGGTTGTTGATCAAGAAAGAAGTAGTATAGTGAACTAACTTGGAATCTAATCTTGATATGGAGACAAACAAAATGCCATAGTACTATTTAATATCACCACTAGATTTATTCCAAGTACAAAGTACCCTTGTTCAAAAATCATGTAAAAGAAGACAAATATGAAAATTTTGCTCAAGATAATATTCTCAGAATTTACTTTTCTTAAAGTCTGATAAAAGCAAGAATTCCCAAAAGTAATTTTGACTAACATCAAGAAATTATGTCCCTTCATTTGATACAGTAAAAGTTATTTCTTGGATTCCCCTTAAACCAACATACAGCTTCATTTCACACTTACAAGACTCACTCTTTGCAAATTGAGTTTAAAGATTCAATCTTTTCTCTTATATTCTTAAGGACACAAAAACACAACAATATTCTTGATTAGTAATGTCTTTTTCAAGTGGAAGATCAACAGGGCAATCTTATAATGGAATTGTTAGAAGGATGGTTAGTCTTCCTCGTAGTATAATGGGAGGATTTTCAAGAGTAATGGATCAAGGAATGGACTTAATGAGAATTGGAGGAAGAAGAAATCATCAAGAACAATTACCTCATCCAAATTTTCCTTACCAACACCCTTATGAATTCCCTTTTCAAGATCCATTTGATTTTCCTTCAATGGTCCAAGAAGAATGGGCATTTTTGAACAATTTTGAGCAAGAATATGGAACTGAGCATCCATTTTTCTATGCTTGTAAGTTTATGGATGCACTAAAGATAGCAAAGGATGAGCACAAGTTCTTGTTTGTGTACTTTCACTCTCCACAACACCCTTTTACTCCTCCTTTCTGCAGTGAGACTTTGTGTTGTGATCTTGTGGTGCAGTTTCTTGATGCAAATTATGTTTGTTGGGGTGCACTTGCTGATAGAGGGGAGGGGTTGCAGATGGCTACAAGTCTAAGGGCTTCAAGCTTCCCTTTTTGTGCCCTTGTGGCTCCTGCTCCTGGAGATAGCATAGCTGTGCTGCAACAGGTTAACTAGAGTTAGTTATTTTCAATTTCAGTTCATTTTTTATTGTATTGTCCACCTATTTGTATAAATATTGTGTATAACTCCAAGATGGTAAGAGTTGTTGTCGTGTGACTTAGAGGTCATAGGTTCAAGTGTAGAAACAACCCGGTACAAGATATGTGTAATAGACCCCACTATGGTCCAACCATTTCCCCATAGCGGGAGCTTAATGTATCTAACAACGAAAAAATTAAACAGAAGAATAAAAATTTCCCCTGCTTCAGGATTGATGAAATGACTTAGATATCTATAATAAGACTCAACTAGAATTCAGGGAAAGCTCACCAAGGGTGTGACCTAGTGGTCAATGAAATGGATTGCGCACCACGAGGGCTTAATGTATCTAACAACGAAAAAATTAAACAGAAGAATAAAAATTTCCCCTGCTTCAGGATTGATGAAATGACTTAGATATCTATAATAAGACTCAACTAGAATTCAGGGAAAGCTCACCAAGGGTGTGACCTAGTGGTCAATGAAATGGATTGCGCACCACGAGGGCTTAATGTATCTAACAACGAAAAAATTAAACAGAAGAATAAAAATTTCCCCTGCTTCAGGATTGATGAAATGACTTAGATATCTATAATAAGACTCAACTAGAATTCAGGGAAAGCTCACCAAGGGTGTGACCTAGTGGTCAATGAAATGGATTGCGCACCACGAGGGCTTAATGTATCTAACAACGAAAAAATTAAACAGAAGAATAAAAATTTCCCCTGCTTCAGGATTGATGAAATGACTTAGATATCTATAATAAGACTCAACTAGAATTCAGGGAAAGCTCACCAAGGGTGTGACCTAGTGGTCAATGAAATGGATTGCGCACCACGAGG
>JAJOOF010011399.1:0-16305 GCA_029582545.1 Solanum lignicaule
GACTTGGCACGGAGTTTAAGTAAATAAAGAAGACTTGAATCTTGTGGTCCTAAATTAAAGTTATGTCAAATGTACAAAATTGTCCTTAATCTTGTGGTCTTAAACATGACACGTGGAAAGCAAAAAGTAAAATGTTACCAAAAAAGGAAAGAGGTCATTCTTTTTGAAACTGACTAAAAAGGAAAGGAGGTCATTATTTGTGAAACGGAGGAAGTATTAAACTATATTAAATGTATAAAAGGTTATGCTAGTGAAGCGCAACTTCTAAAATAATCGTTATAGTATTCCCTCGATGGCTCTGTTACCAATGGATTAAGATATTACTAAAAATCACTATTTTTCCAATTAATTTCTCACTGAAGAACGCTATGTTTCTATTTGCACATATATTTGGATTGAATCGGTGTGAAAAGAATTATATAGAAAATTTGAGAAGCTTCTCATTATTTCAGTGATAACTTATTTTTCATCATGCATTTTTTCAGTGAGTTGGTTTAGTAAAAACTGAGTGGAAAAATAATATTATATAACACAAATTTCTAATTAATTTGAAGTAATAAATCTTTATTTTTAGTTGTGAAATATATTCATTATACTATCTAAAAATCATGTGACACGAGATCCACAACAATAATATATACATAAAATAGTAAAAAATATTCATAATATAAATTGAAATAATGTAATTTTATCCATCTTTTACCTATCAAAATCAATTATTTTCAACGTTAATTTTTTATACTGATTTATACTCCCTCTGTCCCAATTTATGTGACACATTTCGGATTTCGAGATTCAAACAAGTTTATCTTTGACCGTTAATTTTTCATATATCTTTTAAATATTATTATTGTGACTTATAGTACTTTTTATGTAGTTTACAAATATATGAATTTCATTTAAAAAATTTGAAGATTTCACAAGCAAATTCTCGGTCAAACTTAAATTGTTTGACTCTCAAAAAGTGAAATGTGTCACATAAATTATGACAAAGGGAGTAATAATTAGTTCACGTAAATATCGAAATAACACGTAAGCAATTACATCACTAGCAAAATACTTACCAAGTGTACTGTATTCTGAGATAATGGGGACCTCACAATGCTGTTACGATTCAAAAACAAAATATTTGGCCCATTCATTTATCAACTCGAAATCTGTAACGTTTTTTAATCGATATGGTTAATTATATCAAAATTATATGATAGGTCCATTTTAATGGCAAATATTTGTCTTTCATTTTTTAACCAAAGAGATAGCTATTATCCCTACAAAATTCTCTTTGAAATTGTTAAAAAAGCTGACTCGATTATGTTTGGCCTCATACCTTTGTATGGATGAGACGGTTTTATCACGGAATAACTCATGATGATGTTTATATATATCAATCTATTGTATTTTCGTCACTGTTATAATTTTAAAATTTGATATATTTTAAATCTGGCTCTGATTGATTCTATATTATTGTTAGTAGAGGCGTATGAATATACGATTCAATTGAACTTGATACTTTTCTTAGCAGAGCATAGTTTTATGTATAAAAATGTATGAAAAACATAAATATGAATTTATAACTTTAAAGTTTTATGTTTAAAATGCACGAAAAAAATAATACAAGCAGTTTTTGGAAATATTTTTATCTTGAAATGTTAATCCTAAAATTGATGTCGACTTTAAGTGTCTATTAATATATCTGACCCTTTCGAAAAAAAAAAAAAAAAATAAAGAGGTAATTTGATAGTAAATTTGGAAGTGAGTTATTGAAGTACTAAATAATTTTGCATAAATAATATCATATTTCGATCACATGCTTGAAAAATAGTCATATTATTATGACTTACCAAGTTTCATATTCTACATAAAATACCTTGATAAATTCAGAGGCGAAATCAAAATCTAAAACTTGTAGATTTAAGATTTCAATTTTTTTTAAGTTACTAAAAATTGATTTAATAATTTATAAATATTTAATGAATTTCTTTATATTTCTACTATTTTTTAAGGTAGATATCCTTTTGGTCTTATTTGGTGTCTTGTTTTTATAAATCTGGTAAAATAATAAGACGTGGATAGAAAGAAACATCATCTTGTGAACTCACCACAGAAAAGAAATGATTATAATATTTTATAAATGAATAAAAAGGGCTGAACCGTCATATACCACTTGTCAAAATTGATGTACTATCTTCCAAAAATATGTGGACACCTTGATTTTTTTATCCCAATCGTCCAATCGTGAACTTCATACTTACGTACAACTTATGTCGACTTATCGAGACAGATTCAGAATTTAAATTATATTTGATAGTAAAGTAAATTTATAGGTGTGTATATAGCTTTATTCCTATTTTGTAAAGATAGATACATCATTTTCAATAGATTCATGACTCAAGTAAAATATATCAAAATAACTATCTAACACAAAGACGATAGCGAAAATAGTCATGCAGAAAATAATGAAAACACTCAAAAAATACAATAATAGAAGAGTAATATATATATATATATATATATATATAAGTTACCACTACTGCTGATAAGGCGAAGGTGTTTATTGCAGGTTCTTCAGCATTTCAATGAAAAGCAAAGATTTGCAATTATACTTCCCAACAATCAATTATATAAAAGTAACTAAACAACACTCAACCTACTAATATTTTACCTAATTATTCTTGATATTTATATATTTCTATTTGTAATCATGTCTGCAGTAAGCTGGTGTAATTTTTCCACCAACCCCTTAAAAGACCAAAGGTGAAAAAGACAAAGGAGCAAATGATTACTCCAAGAATAGATATTAAATAAGAAGAAAATTTCGAATTTAATTTTCTTATATTATTTTTATTAATTATAAGTTGTTTTTTCTTTTGAGTTCTCCTTGTAGACTACTATATATATATAATCATTATCAACACATATGAATTCCTCTTGCTATCATTTCCTCATCTTTTTTCTCTCTCTCTCTCTCTCTTCTTTTGCCTAACGAGAGAGAATAAAGAAAAAAATGTCTAGCAATGGGAAATTAATAGAAGAAAATAAAGTGCCCTTATTAGATTATGTTTCAACAAATAATAATAATTATTTAGAACAAAATGATCAAAGTTTTGGTTTAAGATTTTGGATAGAAACAAAGAAGCTATGGCCTATAGTTGGGCCAGCCATCTTTAGTAGAATAGTCTCTTATTCAATGTTTGTTATTACTCAAGCTTTTGCTGGCCATCTTGGTGATCTTGAACTTGCAGCTATGTCCATTGCTAGTAATGTTGTTCTTGGTTTCGATTTCGGACTCATGGTATGTTGTTTTCCCTCTTTTATAACGTGTTTTTACTGAATCAGTCAATCAATCAATTGACTACGTTTCAATTCTATAGTTGGAAGTATTGATATGTGTGTATGTATGAATTTTCTTTGAAAAATGCAAAAGTGTCAACTTTTTGGGATTCGAACGCAACCTTGAAAAAAAAATTCTTGGACCACTTATGTCTAGGAAATTCCAATATTTTCTTTTTATGTATGTATTGCATAAAAATAATGTTTTACGATATAATTTTTCAACGAAAGATTCAATTGAACCCTTTCGTTATATGTAGCTCTTCCCCTTAGCTGATCCTAATTTGCTTAGGATTGAGACATAGTTATTATTGTTTGTTGTAACATGAGCTATGTACAATCTTTCTATAATCGTACTTGTTAGGAATTTGATTAAACTCCTTTCATTACATGCGGGAAAATTTTCATCGACTATTTTCATTAATATTTTGATTGAATCAGTAAGAAAATTTTCCATTCAAGTTCTTCAACTTTTCAACAAGATTTGTTTCCCACCACACGTTTTCCCAATGATCTAGTTCACTAAGAAATAGGTGGAAAATTTATGTTTTATGATATAAATTTTTCATTGATGGAAAACCTTTTATTTCTAGTAGTGTCTAGTTTGAGACCCTAATTTTCTTTGGGAATTGAAACACAATTATTACTATTTGCTCTTACACGAGCTATATTTACTATCTTTCAACAACCGTCCTTACGAGGGATTCAATTGAAATCCTTTCATTATTACACACAACTCTGCCTCTAATAACCAACCCTACTTTGCTTAGAATTGAAGCGTAGTTATTATTATTCGTCGTTATTTTAGTGATTAACAAAAATTATATTATTATGCAGCTAGGTATGGCAAGTGCATTGGAAACACTATGTGGACAAGCATTTGGTGCTAAAAAGTACTACATGTTAGGTGTATATTTGCAACGTTCATGGATAGTACTCTTGTTATGTAGCATCATAATGTTACCAATATTTTTCTTTGCAACACCAGTCTTGATATTTTTAGGGCAACCAAAAGATGTCTCACAACTCTCTGGAGTTGTAGTTTTAGCCTTTATACCATTACACTTTTGCTTTGCATTTCAATTCCCATTGCAAAGGTTCTTGCAAAGTCAATTGAAAAACAATGTGATTGCTTGGGCTAATTTTGTGGCTTTTATAGTCCATGTGTTGATAAGTTGGCTTATTGTGTACAAGTTTCAATTGGGAATTATTGGGACAACATTTACTTTGAATTTATCTTGGTGGTTGGTGTTTTTGGTGTTATTTTGTTATACTACTTGTGGTGGATGTCCACTTTCTTGGAATGGATTTAGTATGGAGGCTTTTTCTGGACTTTGGGACTTCTTCAAACTTTCTGCCTCTTCTGGGGTCATGCTATGGTAACAATTTCTAACTTTGGCTAAATTTGTAAATAGTAATAGTTACTATCACGGAGTTTCAGATTCCACGTGTGAATTACTCCAGGACATATCATGGAATTTCACTTATGGAGTTTGGAATTTTGTGACACTGGCTATTTTTTAAAGACAAAGTCTAATAATCACTATGACGGAGTTTCAGATTCCATCTGTGAATTTCAGGACATGCCATGGAACTTCACTTATGGAGTTTGGAATTTAATGTTAATGGCTATTTTCTAAAGATAGAGTCAAATAATCACTGTGACGGAGTTTCAGATTCCACGTGTGAATTTCAAGACATGTCATGGAATTTCACTTCTAGAGTTTGGAACTCTATGATAGTGGCTATTTTTTAAAGACAGAGTCAATTAATCAATGTGACGGAGTTTTAGATTTCATATATGTGAACTTTAGGACATGTTAAGGAATTTCACTACTGAAGTTTGGGACCTATGATAGCGGCTATCTTTTAATGGCTGAGCCAAATAGTCACTGTCATGGAGTTTCAGATTCCACATGAGAACTCCAAGACATGTCACGGAATTTCACTTCAAGGCGAAAGAGTATATATATATATATATGCCTCGAACTTGAAACGTCAGATCATCATAATTTATTTATTATGCTTAATGGTTTTAATTATTATTTTTTGGTGTAAATGGAACAGCTTGGAGAACTGGTACTACAAGGTGCTTATTGTGATGACTGGTAATTTGGAGAATGCTAAAATTGCTTTGGATGCATTATCCATCTGGTAATTAAACTTAATTCTTCTTAATCACACTTTTTTAAACAAAAAAAAGGTATACTAGTGAACCAATAAATTATACTGATAATGATAATTGTATTAATTAGTTGCATGGTTCATCATTCTATCTTTTACATGTTCGTTTAACACTATAATCAACAACGAAACAAAATTTTCACTAAGAATATTTGATATTCAATATATATATATATTTTTAACGAAAGACGTTCTACTAACAACGATTCATTGTATGTGGCTACGCCAATGACTATAACTATTAATGATAACACTACAAATTTAAATTTAACAAATGTACCCAAAAAAAATTAACTTTTGTTATCTTGTCATTATCATTGTCTTTGACATTATTGAATATTAAGATGACAAGTCTCATAGTTCTATCTCAGTCAAATTTAATGGCCAAGTATTTTTCAACTTGTCATATACAAGAACATAATAATTTATTATTACAAAAAAGAAAAGAAAATGACTAAGTTTATTTTCTAAAAACTGTCCCAACACAAAAATATTAATTCTATATATATGTCATTGTCTTATTTTTATTTTAATTTTAATTCTTGCAGCATGAGTATAAATGGCTGGGAATTGATGATTCCTTTTGGATTCTTTGCTGGAACTGGGTATGTTCAATTTTTATTCTTCCATTTAAATAATTTTTATATTTTTCTTTCATTTAAATAATTTATGAAAATATGTGGTTGTTATTGGTTACGTCTTACATTTGATTGAGAAATAGGAAAAGACTTATAGCCACCATGACTATGTTATATTATTATATATATAATCGTGAACTCAATAATTATGATGACAAATTTAAAATCCGCAAGTTCTAAATTTTAGCTATTGATTCACTTTTACTTATGAATATCGTAATTAAAGTCAAAATTAGAATTTGGAACTACTTGATTTCGAATTTTAATTTTTTAAATTATTATTATTTTCGAAATCGAAATGCTAGCTCCGCTTAGAGTCAAAGAAGCTTACCAGAAAACTGGCATCTGACGTAATCCTCATTAATGTTGTTGATAAGACAAGGTTCACAACATTGATTTTGTCCAAAGTACACATGATTTTTGAATGATTACCTAATTAGGAGAAAGAAAAAAAATAAAATAATATATTGTCGCTAAATGGATTATTCAAAAATTATGTTAACTACGAGTAATTTAGCAACAAAGTTCATAGCTAATTCCAATTCCTTTTGAAGTGAGATCCTGAATCCATAAGCTTAAAATCCTGACTTCATCTATACTCATGGATGAAGAAATTCATCATTGATGAGTCTCAAGCACGATTTTGACTATACGATGTGATCATCGGTATATCATATATAGAGATGGATCTAAGATTTCAATTCGATGAATTCAATCATCATTTAATTTATTATAGTTTGACACTTAATGCATGATTTAATTTCTCTCACATACATAATACATTTATATATTTCATGTCGTGAATACTGAATTCAGTTGAACCTGTTACACAGAGTAAGGGTAGCAAATGAGTTGGGAGCTGGAAATGGAAGAGGGGCAAAATTTGCAACAGCAGTAGCAGTGATACAATCAACAGTCATTGGATTATTCTTTTGGATTTTGATCATATTTTTCCACAATGAATTTGCCCTAATTTTCTCAACTAGCAAACCTGTTCTTGAAGCTGTTCATAAACTAGCTATTCTATTAGCTTTCACTGTTCTACTCAACAGTGTTCAACCCATCCTCTCAGGTAAATTTTATAAAAATTTGATACTATTTTATTGTTATTTTTTGTTTATTTTAAAGTTATGTTAGTTAGAACTGTGATCGGAGGCGAATTTAAGATTATATTATGAGGAAAGGGATGCAATTCAGGAGTTTGATGTAGACAGTCGAACCCATAACGTATAGGTCACATGAAGGTTACAACTTTATTGTTGCTCTAAGGCTTCCTTTTCAACCCAACTGACTCTACATTATGTGTCCCTGATAATATTCAGTGATATCAGACTATGTTATGCGAGTTTGACTGAATTCACTACCTTTAGATCGAGCTATATATAAGGGCGTGGAAGGGATTAGAGTTATGTTAGTTAAATCGGTGATCAGAGGCGGATTTAAGATTATGTTTTGCAAGTTCGATTGAAATACTTGATGAAAGGGATGCAACTCAGGATGAGATGTATACAGTCTATCCTAATGCAAGCATTAGTGATTTTTTCTACTGCTTGAACTCATAACTCATAGATTTTGTCTGTATTCAGTGATATTAGACTATTTTGTACGAGTTTGACTGAATTTATTACCTTTAGATCGAATTATATACAAGGGGGTGGGAGGGATTAAATTGTATACATGAATTAAATCATACTCATTCAGAACTCACTGACGTTAAATTCTGAATTTATTAAACAATTTTTATGTCCATTTTCTTGATTATTTTTTTTCAATTTATGTTTGGATATTAACAGGGGTTGCTGTTGGATCTGGATGGCAAGCATATGTTGCATATATAAATTTGGGCTGTTATTACTTACTTGGAGTCCCTTTGGGCTTTATTATGGGCTGGGGTTTCCACTATGGTGTCATGGTATGTTCCTCATATACCCTTTAATTTTACGTTTCGGTGTGCGTTACTTAAGTCGAAATTAGTCTCTCTACTTTCACGAGGTAGGGATAAGGTCAACGTACACTCGACCCTTTCTAGACTCACCCTATGAAACTACGCTGAATATGTTGTAATTATTGTCGTTGTACAAATTCTTTCTACCAAATGGTTTTTGTGCTGTATAAATTGGTAAACATGGAATTAAAGTTTTTGAAAGTGAAATTTCAAAAATTTGAATATTTTTTCATTGGTAAATCTTAACTAGAAATTAAATGTGAATTTATAGGGAATTTGGGCTGGAATGATCTTTGGTGGAACTGCAGTTCAAACTTTGATATTGGCTATAATCACAATTAGATGTGATTGGACTAAAGAGGTAACATTTTTTGTCTCTTATTTCTCATTCGGTGTTTAATATCATTTTTTGAGGACCTGACTGATTCGAATTCACATTGAAAATTTTTACTTTATCGGGAGTAAAACATTCTCTACCACCCTTTAGGTACCTATCGACGCAAGCATGCGATGTTTAAGTGTGAATAAAGTCCAAAGACACTTTACCTTGTTTTTTGATCGTATACATATAGTTATTTTTTAAGCGATTTAATAGTAAAAAATCTTTTTGTTCGAAATGCAGGCAGAGAAGGCTTCAATGCATGTAAGGAAATGGGACGATGTTGGTCACTTGACTTCATAGAATTAGCGACGAATTTTGCTAAAGTATTATGATGACGAAAAAAAAAAAACAAGAATATTGGATATTTTATATCGAAATTGTGTGCATTAATTTAATTTCCAGTCTAATTAAGCTTGTTGTAATTTTTCTTTTTCTACACAAAAGTGTACTAATATATGTACAAATTTTAAATGAAGTTGATTGATGGTATGTATTTTTTGTATGTTGAAATGTAAAGATAGAAATCGATTGATTTTGATTCTATGAAATAGTCGAAAGATTTCAGGTTCGAGCCATATAATATTTTTTTTTAGAAGCAAACAACATTTATACTAGAACGCTCGCTAGTTATTAAAACATTCAATTTAAATAGAGGAAGAAAAATAGAATTATGAGAACTCGTCAAATGGTCATGGACCCCACCTATTATTTTGAGGTTTTTGATTAGATGCTCTCATATTCTTTCCCAAATGAAGAAGAATAAGTAAAACATCCAAACTTTTCATTTTTGGTCAAATATCGTCTAGTAAGCTTCGAGATTTTACAAATGCTATTGAAAATCACCATTAATCAATCATATGAAGTCTTAGGGTTTCTGGACTTCAATATTAAGGCCCAATATTTTTTCCACATCATTTGGGCCTTTTTCCACAATAATGGTTAAGATTACTTTATTAAAGGGAAAATTATATGAAATAGCAAACTATTAATTCAAATTATATGTTATAGTCATAATTTATTTTAATTGTAATTCGCAGCAAACATTCCCTTTTTTTGCCATCTGATTCGATATACAATTAGTCATTTTATACATTTCAGTATAAAATGTGTTTGTGTTTGTATAAAGCGAGAGAAAAGTGTATATACATATACAAATACATATATTTTAGTCCTATACACTTATAATTATATAAATACAGATCTTATTATAGAAATTACAATGTATAAATGAATTTATACAAAACTGAACAATTTGTATAAAACTGGATGTTTGTAGCGAATTATACAAATCAAAAGCTTCATAGCAAACATAAAATTTGCTATAGAGCGCAATTATGCAAACTATAACTATAACATACAAATATGATTTTTATGTTTGCTATATGTGAAAGTTGTTCTTTAATAAATAATCAAAACATAGTACATCATCATAGAAAAAGGTCAAAACAGAAAGTGGTCATCTTTGACAACTTCTCAAATCTTGATCTAGTAAAATTATGTACTAATTTTATAATCTTAATTGGAAAATGTCAACAAATTATTTTATTAATTCTTGTTTGGCAACTTCACAAATCTTGATTAACTTGCTCCAATTAATAATTCTTTCTAGTAATTATCCTTTTTGTACAAATTCAACCTTTTGACTTTTGAGGTACAGAAATAAATTGTTTTTTTCTTATTCCTTAATTAATTAATTGGTTCTCCTTTGTTATTTTATTTTGTAGTAAGAGAGAAAAAAGAATATTGTCTGTTTGTAATTAAAAAAAAATAGTTGGCACTGACATCATTTATTTGTAGTACAAACTGTAGTTGTACTGGGAATCTAGAGACATCAAGTTGTGTAGTATTATTTATTTATTTATTTTTGATAATTATGGTATAAAGGTCTGTATTCTCGACCAATTTTACGGGATTACGGGATTACAGGATGTATGTTAAATCCCACCGTCAATAGGTACTAAGTATTTTGCCCATCAAAATTAGAATATATTGAAAAAGATCACCTTCTACTAGCAACGAGTACTAAGTAACTTTGTTCATCAAGATTACGCTAAATATGAAAAAATCATCTAGTGTTCTTGTCTTTAATGAAATTTGAACCTATTTTTTATCACCACTTATATATATTTTTGGGTAAGTACCATTGTAATAATTAATTTGCTTTGACATCAAAATTTGATTAATATAAATCATACACAAGTTGGTAAAGTGCTTTTATTGCTATGCTAAATATTTTGAGCAATTGGACCATATTATTATGTACTTCTATGGCGCCACTAGGCTTTCATAATAATAGTCTGACTTAATATATAATTGCAAATATATAGTAACTGATGTCTCAGTCATGAGAAATAAATAAGCTTCCCCTTTCACAAATTTATACATTATGCACATTATGCTACTTAGATTATTATTATTTTAAAAAAAATAAAAAATCAAAGTAGGTTGCAATGTTATATATTAATCGCCAAAGTAGTAACTTGGTGCTCCACTTATCTGGCATAACTGAAAGATGAATCTAGAATTTGAAGATGACAGGAGCATCACCTAATTAGGGAGGATGCATGTTAGTTGAAGCAATGTCTAGAGACACACCGCCCTGACATAATTCAAAAGTTAATATATGCATGTGCACTATCGCTCTTTCATGTGGGTCCGCCTTTGCTGGCGTTAATTTATGTGAAGGCTTAAAGCTCTTTTTACTTGCTCGCAAGCTTTTAAAAAAATCCGATTCCATAGATATTTAACATATTAACGTTACTAACATACTATCACTACTAGTTGATCATATCATTCCATAAAGATTTTCTTAAAATATACAAATAAAATGAAATGTTTATAAAAATGAAACAATCAGACAAATACTTAATTTAAAATTTGATTAATTCAGATTTTTTATAAAAATATATATATTTTTGTATAAGACAAAGTTCTTCTAACGGTAAAAACGTCAAGTGGACCATATGTTGTTCCAATAGTAGAAACAATTCATCATGCAATAATATAATACACTGACAAAAAAGCCTCAAATATTCTCTTTAATAAAGTGGCAATTTAACGGTTCATTTTTTCATCATTTCTCCATGCACAAAAACATAGGCAAATTTATAATTTAGAATGCAAAATTCATCAGGAAAGTAATTACATGTATACTTAACCTTTTTCATAACATAAATATTTGATGTTGGAATCACCGTTTAAGTTAATTTACAGCGCGCGGAGTTAAATTTTTACATAGCTAAAGTTTGATCATTTTTACCTTTAACTTTCATCGTATGTATTAAATTCAATACCTTTTTATCTGAAGCTCATAACATATGGATGAAAGTTCAAACATTATGTCAAAACTCTAGACATGTAAAATCTTAAATATCAAGTTTATTCGAAATAAATAGATAAACGATGAAGTAGCTTCAGAAAGGGTCTTAGAGACCGACCAAGACTCTTGATTGAGTCGGTATTTATCTACGAGAGGCACAATCGCTCTCTTGCCACGCCTTCACTCATGATTCGCATGAGTTAGACTCAATCACTCTTTGAATTTAGAAAATGAACTTCCTTCACTTCATAACCTTAACCTTAGATTTCCTTTCATAAATTTTCGATTCATTTTATTCTTCTAAAATCGAGTACAAATTAACTACAATGTCAAAAATACGCATTATAGAGAGAACCATAAAATACAATCAAAATCCCAAATTGGTATACATGTACCATATATTATATACACAAAAATGTTTGTGGGAACATATCAAGATTTAACACTTTCTAACATATTGTTACACATAATATCCAAAAAAAAAAAACATCCAATTTTTTTATTTGTTCAATTTCTTCCTTCAACAATCATAAGAGGTAAATTAGTCATCTCATATCTCCCGGACGAAAACTGAACCGAGTCACCAAATTTCATGACTCGGTTATTAAATCGAGCCGATTCGCTCGATTTTTCGAACGTAATTAACTTACGTTTCGAAAAATCAACCTTCAAATCATCAATTTTTAAGCTCAATTCGGATACCGAACACCATAATAACTCCGTTGATGGCTTTTTAACCGAAAATAAAACCGATAATCTCTCTTTACATCCTTCTAATCTCTTCAAAATAAAACTCAACTCGACCGAGTCACCGAAGCTCAAACAACTGAGCCGTTCCTTGAACTCACTGAGCCGGATTAACAACTCGTTCACCGTCGATAAGTAATCGGAGCTCAGTAATCCGATCACTTCGTAGAGCAATTTGTTGCCGTCGAGTAGTAGCGAATCCGGCAATTTTACCCTTTCTTCGATCAATTGAACTAACGAATCGACGTCTCTGATTAGATCTGAGTTTAAGAAGGTGGAGATTTTTTCATCTGTGTTACACGAGGAAGACGAAGAGAGAAAATAGCCTAAAATTCTGGAAGTGTAGAGTAGAGATTCGATGTATCTGGAGTAAAATCGGATCCAGGCGGAGATTGTGAATCTGGATGCGGTAGCGCCGTCGCGGAAGGCGGAGAGTTTGAGGTAGTTACGTCCGCCGGTAGCCGGAAATATGGAGAGTTGATCTTGTAGTATGAACGGTCCGCGTTTGATGATTTGATGTATGATTAAAAGGCATTTGAGTGCGACGGTTGAATCGCCGGTGCGGTGGAGTCGGTCCATGATTATGACGATGAGTGAGGAAGCGGTGGCGCGTGAGCTGTCACCGAGGGTGAGAAGGGAGGAGATGTGGTGGTCATCGGGTGGTGATGACGGCGCGTGAGTGGTGGCGCGGAGGACGGCGAGGTGGAGGGAGAAACTGCTTGGTTTAGAGATGAAAGCGGCTTTGGATTGTGAAGCTTTGTCTTTAATGGCGCCGATGAGATCTCTGAGAGTTGTTATCTTTTTTCCCATTTGATGGAGAAAGAGAAAGAAGTTGAATTGAGACAAAAGAGAAACAATGATGAAGGAGAAAATAGAGAGTTTGTATTATATTGAGACCATATTATATAGTTTACAAATATAATTTTGTCAACTTTTTTTACACTAAAAAGATTAGTTTATATGCTATTGTATCAAGAAGATACATAAAGTATTATTTGTTTCGTGATTGTCATATCTGAACTATATATCAAGTGTTTGCATTATTTTATATAAATAATCAACCATTATTCATCGAAACACAACTCAAAATCGATTAAATCAAGTGTTTGAAGTATAACTATCAAAAGACACATGACAATTTAAGTTGTTCATAAAATTTCGTCTATAAGGTAAATGACTCATTAGTTTTTGACATATTTTGATAAATACTTTTGTTAGAAAACTCACTACTAACAGTTATAATTTTTCTCATGTCAATTTAATGAAAAATGCATGTTAAAATATAAATCAAAATTCACATAATTTAACTCTTAAAACGGAAAATATGACAACTTATTTGAGACGGAAAAAGTACATTTAATCTGACCTTTTTTTTTGGTTTAAATTGAACCATTTAAAACCTTGATAATAGTAAGTAATTAATGTAACGGGTTAAACGTGAAACAATTAAAGTGCATGTTTGTTCTTCTATTTTGTTAAAAAACATGACAAATATTTAAGGAGAAAAAGAGAGTTTGTTTTTATGGTTTGAATAAATCCTTGATTAAGGTCTAATTATTATGGTTTCAAAAGCTTTTAGTATAAGATATTATAAATATTATTGGGACTATATTATAGAGTTCCCTATTATAATTTTGTTAACTTTATAGTATTGGTACTGGTTTATACTTTATATGGAAATTATTAATGGACAAAACGCGAAATAATCCCTTTTTGCTACTTGGCAACACACGAAAGAGACTTTGGTCCACTAATAATCTCTCCGTCCCGATTTAGTTATCATGTTTTGTTTTCTTCCATTTCAAATTAACTGTTACAATTTTTGTTTTTCAAAAGTTAATTAACTTATTATTAAAGTTACATTAGGTTAGATCAATTTAATATTTATATATATATATATATATAAAGTTTTAACTTTTCTAATGTCAACTAGATGCAAAAATATATTTTAAAATATTAATCAAGACTAATAATAATTTAACTTTTAAAAAGGAAAATCTAATAGCTAATTTTGGACCGGGTTAGCTTTGTTTTTTTGGGTTTCCCACTTGGACTAAATCCGAATTTGCGCCGAGAAGTTTCATATTGGGAAGTAAATCACTCCCTAACAAAGGGACTGCAACCCAAGGGGACTCGAACCCGAGACCTCTTGGTTAAGGATGAAGGAATAGTTACCCCTCCACCACAACCCTTATTGGTAGGGTTAGGGCTAAGTACATTTGATCTGACCATTTTCAGTTTTTGGTTTTATTCAAATCATTTATAACCTTGATACTATTAATTAAATGTAACGGGTTAAACGTGAAACAATTAAAGTGCATGCTGTTTAAAGGAAAAATTACATAAATATACAACTTATTTTATTATATTCTCTGAAATTTCCTATCATTTGAAAAAATTACAAAAAATTCTACTTTAAGTAATCTATCGAGATGTTACTTTATGCAATATATCAGTCGGATACATCACTTTACGTAATGTATCGAGACGTCACGTGATGTATCCGAAGCAGAGACGTGATGTATCAGGACGTTGAAGAATGTATCCAAAATTGGAACACAATGTATCAGGACGTTTTGAGATGTATTCGGATTCCATCAAATTTAAGAGATTTTTGTAATTTGGAAAAGATTAGAAATACGAATATAATTAACTCTTAACACTATGAGATTTGTGTAAAATCTACTTGTTTAAAAGTGTCAAGTAAATTAGAATAGTGAAATACTGTATAGTCTAAAGATATTTCTTTTTCTTAAATGAAATGTCATGTTCTTATATATAAAGAGTGTTAGATTAAACAATCTACGAAAATTAATTATGTCCAGCTACTTTCTTATTATTCCTTTGGTGTTTTCTATTATTTTATTTTCTTGAATAATTGTGTGACCAAAAAAGATAAGAAACTCTGACTTTTCTCCTATTAAACTTTAGATAATGACCGTTTTAAAAAGTCATAATGAATAATTACTTTGTTAATAAACAAACATAACTTTATTTACATGTTCAATACGTAATTATGACTTAAAAACAAATACGAATTCTAAATTTGATATTTAATATATATAAATAGTATGAAAAAAACTACTAAATTTTCAAAATATTCTCCTATTATGTGTCCCTCTTTTTTTGGGATTTTTTTAAAAAATGTATAATTTTTGAAAATATTTTATATACAATATTATACAATGTTATACCTTAGGGAAAGTGTACATCAACCTTGTATAAAGTGTATAACAATATATATATATATATATATATATACAGAAAAATGATTTTAATCGTATGTATATACATAGTATATATGAACTACATGACGTAAAAATTCAAAAATAAACTTTGAACGTAATTTTTCCTCTTTATTTTTTTTTAAACATTAGTCTTGCCTTTCCAAAAGATTGAAAGATTAATGTTATAATTAAAGTTAGAAAATTACCACACACAAAAAACTATAGAGTATAAATTATTGTAGACACTAATTTAATATTAGCAATTCAAGAGATTCTCATCTATCAAGAAATGAAAGATAATTAGGTGTGAAATATTACATCTATAGTTTGGAATTTGTATGAAGTATTATTTAAATAAAATTATAATAATAATATATAATTCAAACCAAAAGCAATAAATACATTCAAACTTACTTCAATTAAATACATATATAATAACAGTAAATCATGACGTATTGAGCAATGAGACAACGTTGATGACACATAACACTAGAAATTCATGGAAATATGTTCATCGAACCACAAACAAAGAT
>JAJOOF010011400.1:0-18965 GCA_029582545.1 Solanum lignicaule
TTTTGCTATGTATAAGACTTTTCCTTTTTAGTTATGTTTTGACTATGAGGGTGAGCCCGGTAGTTTGTCTTGGCCCCCGCTAAGTACCCATGTTTAGAGGTGGTGTTGGACAAGTTGTGTATTATGCTTGAGCTTGACTCATCTGTGGTATTTATGTATCATTCCTTCTTTTTTTCTCTTACTCCCTTAGTCCCGATTTCCCCCTTGATTATGCTTATCGCTTATGGTCATTTTAATTGCTTCCGCGACCAAGGATGTGTAATGATACTCTAGGAGGCTTGTTTGGGGTTCCTTCGGGTTCCCCATTCGCCGGTCACGTCTAGGCCCTAGGCTTGGGTCGTGACAACCTCCTGAATATACAACCTGGAATAATCTTCTACTGAATGAGTAGTCTTCACCGGCAAAAAGTGGGCTGATTTTGTCATTCTGTCAACAATCACCCAAATAGAATCATGCTGCCTGCGAGACCTTGGTAAACCTGTGATGAAGTCCATATTAATCATCTCCCACTTCCATTTCAGAAGTTCTATATTCTGAGCCAAACCACCGGGCCTTTGATGCTCTACTTTAACTTGTTGGCAATTTGGACACTTAGCAACAAATTCTACAATGCCCTTCTTCATACTATTCCACCAACATACCTCCTTCAAATCACGATACATCTTTGTGGAACCCGGATGAATGGAATATCTAGAGCTATGAGCTTCCTTCATGATCCTCTTATGGAGTCTATCCACAATTAGTACACACAATCTACATTGATATCATCTCCCCCTTGTTCAAAAGCTAATACTTTTTGCTTATGAACATTTGCCTTCAATTCAACCAAAATAGGGTCTTGGTCTTGCTTGCCTTTTACTTCTGACACTGATGATGATTCAGCCTCATTCATCATTACTGCTCCTTCTTATGTGGAATCCATAAGTCTGACTCCCAGACGTGCAAGTCTATGCACATCTTTTGCTAGCTCTCTCATTTCTTATTTAACATGGGCGGTGCTACCCATAGACAACCTGCTTAAGGCATCAGTAACAACATTAGCCTTACCTGGGTGGTAAAGAATACTCATGTCATAATTCTTGAGTAATTCTAACTACCTCATCTATCTGAGATTGAGTTTTTTCTAAGTAAACACATATTGAAGTCTCTTGTGATCGGTGAACACATCCACATGAACACCATCAAGATAATTGCGCAATATTTTCAAAGCAAATACTACAGCAGCCAATTCTAAGTCATGGGTTAGGTAGTTCTTCTCATGAACTTTCAACTGTCTGGAGGCATAAGCTATAACTTTGTCATTCTGCATTAACACATAACCCAATCCAACTTTAGATGCATCACAATACGCCACAAAACCTTGTGTACCTTCTAGTAAGGTCAATATTGGGGCAGTAGTTAACCTCTTTTTCAATTCCTGAAAGCTTTTCTCACAAGCTTCAGACCATTGAAACATAACTGTTTTCTGAGTTAATTTGGTCAAAGGGGAAAAAATAGATGAGAACCCCTCTACAAACCTCCTATAATAGCTAGCCAAGCCCAAGAAACTGCTAATATCAGTTGGAGATATGGGTCTAGGACAACTCTACACTGCCTCTATCTTCTGAGTATCAACTCTAATTCTATCACCGGAAACTATGTGGCCTAAGAACGCCATCGACTCAAGCCAAAACTCACATTTCGAGAACTTAGCATACAACTCCTTATCTTTCAAAGTCTGAAGAACTATTCTGAGATGGCTAGCATGATCTTCTTCATTCCTTGAATATATTAGTATGTCATCAATGAAGACGATAATAAACATATCTAAATAAGGTTTGAAAACTCTATTCATAAGGTCCATGAACGCTGCAGGTGCATTACTCAAACCGAATGACATGACTAGAAACTCATAGTGACCATAACGGGTCCTAAATGTTGTCATTGAAATATCACACTCCATTACTTTCAACTGATGGTAGCCAGACCTGAGGTCAATCTTAGAAAAACAAAAAGCACCATGAAGTTGATCGAATAAATCACCAATCCTTGGAAGAGGATACTTGTTCTTGATGGTAACCTTGTTCAATTGACGGTAATCTATACACATCCTAAGGGAACCATCTTTCTTTCTCACAAATAAGAGCGGAGCGCCTCAAGGTGAGACACTTTGTTGAATAAAGCCCTTATCTAAGAGATAATTTAATTGCTATTTAAGCTCTTTCAACTCTACTAGTGCCATTCTATATGGCGGAATAGAGATAGGACGGGTATCTGGAAGAACATTTATACTGAAGTCTATCTCTCTCTCATGAGGGACTCCGAGTAGATCATCTGGAAAGACTTCTGGAAACTCTCTTACTACTGAAACTGACTGAATAAGAGGTATCTCAACACTAAAGTAATTAACTCGGACTAAGTGATAGGCACACCCCTTAGAAACCAACTTTTTTTCTTTAAGGTATGAAATGAAACGACCTTTAGGCACTGCTGAACTGTTTTTCCACTCTAAGACTGGCTCATTTGGAAATTGACCATGACAACTTGAGTTCTATGATCAACTGAGGCATAACAGGCATGAAGCCAGTCCATACCAGGAATGACATCTAAATCTACCATGTCTAACTCAATTAAATCAGTCATGGTACTTTTGTGATTGACGAAAACAGGACAATCACGATAAACTCTCTCTGCTAGAATGGACTCACCAACAGGTGTAGAAATATTGAATGGTTCACTAAGTTGCTCGGGAATAACATCAAAATTCATAGCAACATATGGAGTTACAAAAGACAAACTCGCTCCTGGGTCTAGCAAAACATAAACAGTAAAGTCAAAGACTTGGATCATACCAGTGACAACATCTAGCGAGTCCTCTTGCTCTTAGTGATTGTTGATAGCATATAAGTGATTTGTTCCTCCGCCAGTACCGGAAGTAGCCCCTCTAGGTGTAGCTCTTTCTGGTGGAGCAACTGAAGAAGACTGGGCTCTGTTGCCCCCATTACCATTTCCTTGCCTGTTCTTTGGACACTCTCACATGAAATGCCCATTTTGACCACACTTGAAACAAGCAGTGGAGCCCTCACGACAAGTACTTGAGTGGTTCCTACCACACTTGGCGCTTACATCAGGCTTACTACCCCCTTGTACCACGCTACCCTGAGAATAAACAGGTTTAGCTCTGAAATTTTGACTATTGTACTCACTTTTGTTTTTAGGTGCAGGTCACTAGCAGATGATGGAGCAGGTCCCTTCTGTTTCTGTTGGAAAGCTGATTGGTTGGCACTACTCTTCTGCTGCCCGGACTCATTTCCTGTCTTGGCTCTCTTGTTCTTAAACTCTTCCCTATCCCTTAGCTTCTCTTCCTCAACCTGCTACACATACACCATTAACCTCGATATATCCATATCCCCAATTAGCATTGCAGCCCTACATTTCTTACTCGACAGATAAGACAACCCAGCAACAAACAAGCTCATTCTACTTCTCATGTCCGCAACCATTTTTGGAGCATAACGAGATAGTTGGGTGAACTTCAACCCATACTCATAAACACTCAAAGAATCTTGTTTAAGTGTGAGGAACTCTCGTACCTTAGCCTCTTTCAGTTCTCGGGGAAAGAAACGCCCCAAGAAAGCCTCCTCAAAACAGGCCCAATTCGCAGGTGGTGCATCCTCAAATCTACCCTCTTTCCACTGATCAAACCAAGTCCTAGCAACATTCTTCAGTTGGTATGCAACTAGTTCAACTTGCTCAGCATCAGCAACATGCATAACCTCAAATACCTTCTTCAGTTCATCAACAAAGTTCTCTAGGTCCTCAGAAGTGCTTGAACTAGTGAAACTTGGAGGATTCATCCTCAAGAACTCATGAATCCTTGAAGAATCAACTTCATTCTATCCAGCTCCTCTTTGCTGCCCAACTTGGTTAGTCACAGCTTGACTTAGCATCCTGATTGTTTCTCTGAATTCAACATTGGTAACTTCTCCTTGAGGTTGCACTTCAGGTGCATTAGGTACCCCTTGCTCCTCAACATTTCTCCTAGCTGAACGACCTCTGACTGCTCTTCGTAGAGAATGATTATCTGAAAACACGCGCAAGCACAAATTAGAAGGAAACTTTTCTTTTAGAGATCAAACTCTAATGCACGAAATGGATGTGAAAGAAGTGAGAAATTTTCCTAAATGTTGCAGCCTCCTAATTATAGATGTGGCGCGCTTCACACCGATAATTAGGACTCTACGGACACGGCTTCATAGACTCCCTAGGACTCTTGAACTCTGTGCTCTGATACCAAGTTTGTCACGCCCCGAGCCTACACCCTGGTCGTGGCCGGCACTCGAGAACCATTGCTGGCCCCAAACGAACCATTGGCCTGGCTTACCTACACAATGAAAGACTTAACTTAACAAGATAATCTCAAAACATAACTTTAAAGAGATATAACTTAGCCAAAATGTCAACTGAAGTCTGTAAACAACATCTAAATAATAATATAAAGAAAACTGAACTACTAACTAACTGACTGTCTATAAAGCCTCTAAAAACAATTGAGATGGATGTTGGGACAATCCCCACAACATCCTAATGAACTGATAAAATAACTAAAAGTAATAAAAGGAGTCCTCCGGAATGCAAGGAGGCTCACCAATTGACTCTGAAGTGCTCACTAGATCAACGATGCGCTGGATGCCGATCCTAGTTACCTGTGTCTGCATCATAATAAGATGCAGGCCAACTGGCAGTAGTACATTGAATGTACGAGTATGCGAGTTGGAATGCTAAATACAACATAGGCTTGAAAGAAATCTGAAGAACTTACCTGGCTCAACTCAACTCAATATAACTGAACTCATTTCAATATAATGCAGTTTAAAACAAGTGCAATATAAAGAAAAGTTGTGTTAAAAACATAATGTCAACTCTGTGTGCATGCAAGGATACAACAAAACTCTGAAATGTATGTGAAAATACAATAAACTGTGTATATAAGAATACAATTACTACTGTGGAAGTATCTCTAACCGACAACCATCACATAAGAGCTATTATGATAACACAGTGTTTTGCCTCACGCTGCCAGGGCCTTCCTATACCTTGCCGGGTTATAGAACCTGAACTACTAAGTGGATCCACTAGTCTATGCTAAAAAGCATTAAATGAATCATCTAAAAAGTATGACCCTTTTTAACCTATGATGGCTACATGGTTTATGGGGGCTATGAGTTGTCTGAACTCTCCCCTATATCGGTGCTCAATACTACTCCAAAAAATAATATAATATTAGTTCTTATGTTTTAAAAACATACTTTTAATGTGATTTGAGATTAGTTCTCAAAAACTTAGCTCAAAGGCTATCTTGGAAATCAAAGTTTCCCCTCCTGCTTCATTTAGAAAGTGATTACTCTTTTCTGAAAACTAGCCCGAAGGCTCTTTGGAAATCGAGGTTTCCTTTCTTGTTTAAATGTGAAAACATTTTAAACCCTTTGGGAATACATAGTCCCCATATACTTTTGAAGAAATAAACTTCAAGCTTTACTCTTTACTAAACTCAAAACTTATGTCTTAAATCAAAGTTAAAACATTTGCAAAAGACTTTTGGAAAACTTTAAGAACTTCTCTAGACTCTAATCTTAACTCCTCTTGACTTGACTCTTAATTGGTCCTTGAATTGAATTATGGATTCAAGGATTTTGATTTGTGATAGGAAGGATCACATGATGTTTAGGAATAATCTTAACTAGCTAAAGATGAGAAAAGTCACGAAATCACCGTCTTGGAACAAGTCCGCGACTCGGAGGTGTTTTAAATAATTACTCGCGAAATTAAATTTTGAGATAGAGGAGTCCGTGTCTTAACCGCGACGCGGAGAAACTTTTTGGTCACTGGGGGAGCAAGTCTGTGACGCGGACTTGCGTGCCAGATCACACTCGACTTTTTCCTTCTCCGTTTTACAGCCCCAATTCGCCTAAATCTCAAATTCATTATAGATTCTGATACCCAGCATATGGACTCAAGAACCTTACTCAAAACAACTCTATAATTCGACTCAAAGATCTCAGAAACTCCTCAATTCATCCCAATTCAAGAACAACATTCAAATTCAAGAATACATGTCAAGAACATCAACTTTAAAACTCTTTTAGGACGAATTTCGCTGAACTAAACATGTTTGGTGCGTGGGTGAATGAACCCAACGCTATGAAAGACTCACATACCTTGTAAGATTAATTTCTTGGCGAAATCCACTACCAAATCGCACGATCTTAGCGAAATCTGAGTTTTTCTTCTCCTTTCTCCTCTTTTCTCTTTTCTCCAAGCCCTAGCGTGAACTTCCAATTGACTAAACTGATCTCATTCTGATTTGACTTTTAATTAATTCGCTAAAACGAATTAAATTAATTGGGTAAGGAAAAGACTAATCTACCCTTCAAAAATCCGGATTAGACTTTCCTTAATCGCACAACCCAACTTCCAAAAGGTATAACTCACTCATACAAACTCGGAATCACGCAAACTCATCGGCGTTGGAAAGATCACTCCAAGGTCTTTCCAACCATATCTTGAAGTACACCTAACTCATCCTGAGCTAGGAGTTACGACCGTTTGAAGCTGACCAAAACTCAACTTTTCCTAACTTAAACAAATTTTTTCCAGATTTTCATTCTTTCCAAAAAGGGTTATTTCCAATTATTAGCTTCTTCCTAGTTATTTCAAATTGCGAGATGTTACAGAATGATTATTATATCTAACTAGATGATAAATGTTATATAAAAATCCTTGAAGGATTTAAAAGGTCTTAAAGCAATTTCATTGTGTACCCAATGGTTCTGAGACTGCTTAACACAAAGAAAGAATATTTTCGATCTCATGAAAATGATTAAAAAATATCATGTATTAGTGTAATTGGTGCACTTACAGATTGTTGTTTATGCAAATTGTAGAAGATTATTTGATCTACATAAACGGAAATTATGTGAAGGGATTGTAATATTATCATTCAAGTTATGCCAAGAAACTAACAAATCAAGTGACTCAACACATAGAAGATGTATGATTTTCTCTGAGAAGAAAAGATGAGCTTCAATAAAATTGAAATGATCAATCTGCGAGTCAGAAACTATTTGATTATGTAGATGCAGAATATTTATTTGATCCACATAAAGCACGATCGAAAATTAGATATATTTTTTACGTGGAACCATAACAATATCTTGGCATTCAAAGAATCAAAAGCTAGTAATCACTTCTTCAAATCATACAAAAATAATATTAATTTATGAAGTAAGTCGAGAGTGTGCTTGGTTGGTATCATGACCTATCATATTCAGGAAATATGTGATTTTCCTTTGGAAAGGGATATTCTAGCCAACATATACGAAACTAATATATAGCTCGATTGAAGGGAGGATATAATCAAAGGAGATCGGACAAAACATAGTTCACCAAAATTCTTTTTCACACGTGATTTTCAACAAAATGGTGAGATTGACGTTCAAAAGACTCGTTCAAGTGATAATCTTGTAAACTTATTCGCTAAGGATTGCCAACATCAATATTTGAGAAGTTATGATATAAGATTGGATCAGGGGGAGAAAAATACGTGTTGTACTCTTTTCCTTAACCATGGTTTTATCGCAATTGGGTTTTCCTGGTAAGGTTTTTAACGAGACAACATTCAAAGCGTATTAAAAGATATGTGTACTCTTTTTCCTTCACTAGGATTTTTCCTACATAATTTTTTCCTAGTAAGGTTTTAACGAGGTATATTATCTATGGACATCCAAGGGGGAGTGTTATAATATAATATAGTGTGGATGTCCACTACACCAAGAAGTTACAACTTTACTTCCCTCTATTATGAAGATAACCTCCACTTTTATGATCATTATTATAACCTTTCACCTACATAACCTCCTCCATTATATTCATGTTTAATGTCATGTTTATGACTAACCTTTTGTATGCCTCTATGTTACACTATAAATAGAGGCATAAGGGTTCATATCGTACACACTTGAAGATTTGGTGAACACTTTAAATATTTGGAAGAATAAGAAAATCTCTCATCTCGTCTCCCTATTTCTATTATCATCTTCTATATTCCTTGTCTTATTTTGCTTTAGTTTTACAACAATATGCAAATTTTTTAAAAATATTTAAACAACAAAATGACTTTCACAACTATAAAAAGAGAATTTCAATACTTCATATCTATTTAAATTGTAGGAATATAAGAATTTTAGGTTACAAACATCAAGAAATATAGATGATTTCAGGTTTGAAGTTTTGGATTTTCTAGTTTTTCAATAAAAAAACATGAGAAAAAAATGTAGAAGTAAATAAACTTTCACTTTATTTTATAAGCATCCATTGATCTGAGATTCACTTCACGTATATGTTTGTGTATTTTCGCAAAAATGTGAATATATCTATGTAGTTGTATAGATAAATGATTCAGTGTGTTGAAAGCTAGACTCGTAGACCCTCGATTGGATAGGTAGTAGACCCTGTAATGCTTTATGAATTGAGAGAAAATCTTCAAAACATCTAACCCAAATTTCAAAGAATTTATGAAAGTAATTTGCGATATTTTTGCTTCAGAACTGGGTTGACTTTAAAACTTAACATATTACATGATTCATATACCTCACCACACATCCTTATTAACATACTAGACACAGGTGCCCGTGCTAGCACGGGCCCAATATCTATTATTTTTAAATTTTAATTAATGTTATATAGATAAAATTTATAAAGTTAATTAAATTTAATGTAATTTTTAGATTTTTTAAGTTGTTAATTATTTTTTGTTTGCTCAAATTTAATGTGAAGAGGTCCTTAAGTTGCTAATTACACTTTGTTTGTGCAAATTTAATGTGAAGAGGTCCATTAAGATGTTCATAATTAAAGTATTATTCGTCATCAATCGTTAATTTTTTACTCAAAGTAGATACAAGATATAAACAAATATTACGACATTAAAAATAATAAAGCTATACCTAAATAATATGAATTCAAAACTAAAAGTCATAGCTAAAACGGATCTCATAATTTCAAAAATATTATACACTAATTAAATTATAATAGAATAAAAGAAATAATTTTTTATTTTTTTTCGAAACATGCTGAAGCAGGGCACGTTGACAGAGACGTTCTTGCTTCAGTGTGAACTCTCTCTTATATAATAAGAGAGTATATATATTAAGCATAGGGGAAGATTCCTTATTTATATTGTTAATTATATTTTGAAAATTTTAATTTGACTATTAGTATTTTGTATAATTACTTAACAATAATGATAAAGTCAGGAAAAAATAATTAATTTTCTTAATTTATTAAAATAAAAAAGTAAAACAATTTTTTTAATTTTTAATATAGGAGTAAAATAAATGATACTAGGGGTGTACATATGTCGGTTTGGTTTATTTTTTCATTAAAAAAAACTTAAACCAATTATGTCGGTTTATTAAATCTAAAAATCAAATCAAACCACATAAAGTCGGTTTTTCAGTTTCGGCTTTAGTCGATTCTTTCGGGTTTTTTTGGTTTTTCGGTTTTTTCCAACTATACGGTATTTGAAAAAGAGATCAAATATATTGTCACTACCTGTGTGATAAGCTAAACTTAAAAAATGTTAAATGAATTGAAATTTTTGAAAAGATGGTAAAATTCACATGAGTACAAAATATTTTTTTTTGAAATATCAGCGTTCATTATGTTAAATTAATAAGATTAAAGGCTAGAGACAAACTGAATAAAAAACAAAATATTTACAAAGTAAATTGTTAACTTTGAATTTGAAAAACTATAACAATATAATTGTAACTTTGAATCTTAACACAAAATAAAATATTTACAATTTTTACAAGCCCAAATTTGAAATAAACTATATAAACATTGAAAACTATAAACTAACTAAAAATATATTAACAAAGTAGATTATAAATAATATTTTTTATATAAATAAAATAAAATTATATATATATATATAATATTTACAAAATTTTACAAGCTCAAATTTGAAATAAAATTTATAAACATTGAAAATTATAAACTAACTAAAAATATATCAACAAAGTAGATTATAATTAATAATTTTTTATCTATAAATAAAAAAAAAAATATATATATATATATATATATATATATATTATGTCGATTTGGTTTGGGTTCGGTTTGATTTTTTTTCTTTTAATACCAAACCAAACCAAGAGTGGTCGGTTTTTTTTTCAAGCGCCAAACCAACCAAACCAAACCATAAATCGGTTTTTTTTTTCCAGTTTGATTTGGTTCATCGGTTCGGTTTGGCTTGTACACCCCTAAATGATACCATTTATTTACTTTATTAATTATAATTAGAGAATATGAATTAATTTCCCATAAAAATTTCAGTCAATAAGATGATAACATTTTCCTTAATTCTGTCATTATTTATCCTTTCTGCAATCTCTTCTTATTATATAGCATGTCCGTTCATTTTTACTTGTCATATTTAAATTTGACATATTTATTAAAAAATAATTGATATAGTTATTTTATTACACTATTTCTATTAATTGATATTTAATATTTAATTAATATGATAGATAAAATGTGATTTAAAAAAAATATTTATATGAAAAATGACAATCAAAATGAAATTTATTTTTAAATAATGAATAAGAAAAAAATAAAAAGATGAAAGTGGGACATGTCATATTCTTCAATGACACATTAAGAAAGTGGGACCGATCATATTCTTGAATGACATGGTATAGTTTGTAGTTGAATATAAAAAGGAGTGGCAAAATGGTCTAGTGGACCCTTGTACCTGTATGAATTTGTATTGTGAACCCTTCTACTTACTCATTTGTCATTTGGACCCCTGAACCTATCTAAACTCAACATTTTAAACACCTTTTTTACTCTTTAGTTGTGTGTGTACCACAAACGCCTGACACGTAATTTTTAAAAATAATTATAAAATGACACGCGTATATATATACCACTTCATGACATCTTGACATTTTTATTATATTTAATTAATATATTTCTGATTTTTATTTGTCTTTTGCCACCAAACCCACCACTTTCCTCCACAATCTCATTTCATTTATCTTCCATCTTCCTTACACTTTTTTTTTCAACCTCTTCTACTCCTTTCATTGAAGAAAAAACACCAGCCACAATCAAGGCAATCTGTCTTTGTTTTCATCCAAATCAAAGAAGAGAGGTTCACCGCTTGAGTGTATAGTGTGTCAACGTCGTCCTAGACCAGTATCTATATATATATACCCACATTTTTTCTTTCTCGTTTTTTTCTTCATTCCCACAAAATTGTTTGAGTATTTTTGTTGGTTTTGTTTGATTTTTAATTTATCTATGTAAATTTTGTAACTTATTTTCGTATTTGTATGTTGTTTAGTCTAGATTTCATCTTCTATTTATGTCTTTGTTTAATTTTTAGATTTTTAGTCGATTATACTGATTTTTTTGATATTTTTTGGGGATTCTATTTGTTATGCTTTCAGTTACATGTTTCATTTATAGGATTCTAAGAAAAGCAACTTTCATGATGATGTAGAAAACTACAATAGGATCAACCACAAAATGAAGCAAAGAATTAACTGAAAATGCATAGAAATAAAAAAGGAGTATAACGATGAAAAAAAATGGAGAAGAAATTTGGAGAAAGAAGATCGAAAAAGAGGCAAGAAAAAGCTCAAGTTTGTCTAATAATGGTGTTAAATGCAAATGGGGAAGAAGATGACTTTATAAAATCCTAATGTGGCTATTAGACCCTTTTAACTAGATTTCACACTCCTCAGGTGTGTGTATCACATGCCCCTTGGTTGTGTCTGCCACATAAGAGCCAAGTCAGAAAACGTGTTTAAAATGTTGAGTTTAGATGGGTTCAGGGGTCCAGGTGACAAATGGATAAGTAGAAGGGTTCACAATACAAACTCATACAAGTACAAGGGTCCACCAGACCCTTTTGCCAAAAGGATGACCTTTTTAAGAGTTATTACTTAGGATCAAATAACAATGCAAAATATACAACTTTTTTAAGCAAGTTTATCTTGCAAATTTTTTTAAAAAACTTTAATACCCAAAGTTTAATTTAATACCAGAAAGCTGACATGTTGAAACTGTCCTTTCTAATATAGTATAATAATATAATTAGGCATTCTTATTCTTATTCTTATCTCAAATATACAGATCAATTTAAATATTTGAATGAACGAAATATTATGTGTATAAACAAAGGAAAAATAAGCAAAAATGTGAAGCTTCTAAAAATTGTTCTAGTCATAATTTTCTTCAAAACTAGATGGTATTCACCCGTGCTAGCACGAGTCCAACATCATAAAGTTGACATTATAAAAACAAAATTCATTACCTTTGTAGATATCAAAATGACTGAAGAAATAATGCATCAACTTTGTCTTGATATAAAATGATAGAGGGGACCAAATACATGCATCCTAATAGTTATATATTAACATTATAAATATATAGTTGGAACTTGAAAAAGGATTCATAAGTAGTTGTTAATGGAGGTGAGGTTACCAAATTCTGATGTATCTATATCAATTTATGCCGAATTTTTCACATATAGTCCCCCGAACCACATTTTCTAAACGTACAGGCAATGATAACTACTTCATAATATTAACAATCCACACTATATACGTGTAATATTTATTAGGATAAAAATGTTTGCAGTAATGTGTGTTGTTTGCGGTTTCTAATTTTAGGAAAAGTATATATAGTAGCTACCGAAACCAATAGGATGATTAATGTACCAAATTAATGAGGTGGTCATTAAATTGCTACAGTTAAGACACGTAAGTTTGTATAGATAATTGAAATGTCAAACTATCCTGAATTTGAATTGAAATATCAAGAAGCAGACATGTTGATACCAATTGTTAAACTCATGCTTCTATAATAGTAGAATGAAAACAAAATTTCAATCTTTTTTCGCGTTTAGGTAGATATATATAGAGAGAGATGTTTAATTATATAATAAGATAAAATATAATATAATAATCACAAAAAATAAAGCGATTTTAATTTAAAACATATATTTTTTTAAAATAATCTCTTTTTACAACTTTTTTTTTTTTGCCTATATTAACCTTACAGAATTACTTGATTATTTATGTTCAATTACTTGCAAAAAGTTGGCAAGAAAATTCTATCTTCTTACTAAATTCTTTTAAATAAAAAATATATTGCATTAAAATTCACATATAATCTATATGTGAATTAAAATATCGAGGAAATATTTACCTACGGAGATTTTTTCCATCAAATTTGTTTGTAGAATAATTCGTAGAAAATTAGATGACCTGCAATTTTTTTTTTATATAATTCCCATATAAATTTTGTTGTAATGAATTTGAAGAGTTAAATAGGTTTCTGGTTAAGAAAACGAGTCTTTAATTTAGAGCAAGTTCGGCATTGCTGCTAAAAACTGTTTATTTTTAGAAATATTTTTTTAAAATGACTTTTTAGAAAAGTGTTTTTGAAAAAATAATAATTTGTATTTGGCAAATTGCATTTGGTTGATATTTTAAAAAAAAAGGGTTTTTGAGAGTCAAAAGAAAAACTATTATTGTACTTCTAATATTAAAATTATTTTATAAAGAGAAACTATTTTGAATATCTATTATAAAAAAATTAATTAAATTTGTTTTTATTAAATTAAAATTTACATGGTTCAATCAATATTATACCTTTTTTGGGAGACTGACAAATTGTGTTTGACTGATCTTTTTTTTAAAAAAAGGATTTTGAGAAAAATTATAAAAAAGAAAAATTATTAATGTACTTCTAATATTAAAATAATTTTATAGAGAGAAACTATTTTGAATATCTATTATAAGAAGATTAATTTAAAATTTTATTTTTATTAAATTAAAATTTACATGGTTCAATCAATATTATACTTTTTTGGAGATTGAAATCTGTAATTGTTTTTCTTTTTTCTAATCTTATAAGAGTATTGTTGTGACACTTTTTTCTAATTCTACAAATAATACGTAAAATAATATAATATATAAAATAATAATATATGAATGTAAAATAAATTATAAAATTTATTAGATTAAAATAAAAATAAATATTAAATGAAATTTAACCAAACTTATGAAATATGCTAATTAATTGATAAAAAATATATTGGTAAGTATGTATACATGAAAATGATATTTTAGTCTTGAGAAAAATAATTTTTGTTTCTGTTTTTGCTTTTTTTAAAAGTAAAAATTTTTAGCTTCTTTCCAACAACAGAAAAATTGTTTCTACTTTCATTTAAAAACATTTTTACTGATTTGTCAAACACTTAATTTTTCAACAAAAAAATTTTTTTTTCTCAAAATAAATACTTTTGGCTTCCCAATAATAATGTCAAACATACTCTTAATCACATAGCGTACCAACTAGGAGAGAGGAACACTTTTGACATTTTTTTTTTAAAGGAAAATATGTATAGTTGAGTGTGTCTCGAAAGAAACAAAACTGTATTTTATAGACAATTCTTTTTTTTTATTTTTCATTCGTTGTCCCGTACTCGATTAAATTTAAATTCATACCAAAAAAATGAAAATAAACAATTCCAAAATATGAGTGACTATAAAATATAAATAGCCCTTATCCTTTATAAGCTTAATTTTAATTTTATACTTTTTAAAATTTTACCTTATATAATTTTTTTACTTTATAAGTGGTGATCCATTTTTTTTTTCTAGCTATCTATAAAAAGGGTACTCATTTTTTTCTCTCTCTATTGTCCAAAGGAGTAGTCAAATTACTACAACAACAATATTTGTATAGTTGTGTGGTTGTGGTACAAATAAACTATCTTGAGATTCCATTGCAAGAGGTAAAAAAAAGACTATTTCATTTTTTTAATAGTTGTTATCTTTGTTGTTGGCAGAATATTTACAATTATTACAGCAACATTGGAATTTCAAGATTTGGATGTTGCCTTCTTTTCCACTTACCATATTTTTGTCCAAAATTTTGAGGATTTATAAGCTGCTGTAATCAATCTTTTTTGACCCCCAAACAACAAAGGCTGCAACTTTCATACTTTCTTCATCTTTATCTTTATCTTGGCCAACATCCCATTTCAAAATTTCAGCTCAAAGTATGTATTTTCTTTCTATTTCTTTCCCTTTCTTGATTTTGGATTTTGTTCGGTATATTCGAATATGCTTCTTGTTTTGATATGTATGTGGGGAATTTGCCTTTTGGGGTTTTCTTGAAAACAGTAAATTTGGGATTTTGAATCTTATTAGTTTGAGATCTTTCTTTCTTTTTGAGGTTTTTATAGAAACAAGATAACCCCTTTTTTCTACATTTCTTGATTCTCAAAAGGGTCATTTTCTTGTTTCTATTTAGCCCCTTTTGGAGCTTATCTCTTATTTTTATCAAGAAAGTTTGTATTTTGATGCAACTGATTATGGTTTGAAGTTTGTTTTGTTTCTGGATTATAGTTTCTGAAGTGATAGAAGTTAAGCTATAGTTTAGCTTGCTGCATTTTGCCGGGATCTGTTGATGATTAACTGTAATAAGGTTTAAGTAGTGGATCTTTCTCTCTCTGTCACAGACACCCAGACAAATGTCTTTTGGTCAATGAATGATTCAACATTTCTTTGTTTTTTAACCAGTCTTACCTTCTTTAATCATTTCCTTAAAGTGTATGACTATAATAATTGACCACTTTAATTAAATGATGTTGTGCCTTGATTCTCTCCCCCTCCTCCTTAAACAAATAGCAGAACTGAATAAACAAACTTGTGTTTTTTGTTATTCCATTTCTGTTATCCTTATTGTCCCTTCCAAGATATACCTTCTAACTTTCCCTACTTGTAAAGGTCGAAAGTTCTCTTTTGAGAGCCTCTTTTGTTTAGCTTTCTTGCACTTAGATTATTGTAGTACTTTGCTGTAGTGACTGTTCTTTTTTAAGTATGCTTTCTTAAGCATTTTGTCGAGGCTTCTTCTCTCTCATTGTTTTCTTCTTTTTTTTCGAACTGCTTTTACTTGAGCCAAGGGTCTAGCGGAAACAACCTCTCTATCTCCTATGGTAGGGGTAAGGTCTGCGTAGACACTATCCTCCCCAGACTAGGTATGTTGTTGTTGTTGGTGGTGGAAAAAGCGATTATGATGGAAAGTTCCTTCAGGAATAAAATTCATCACTCATTCCATTGTCAAGCTGCAAGTTGGGTGTCTTTTTATGGTGCAGTTAGTCAAGTTGTGTTGGAATATCAATTTTATGATTTTATTTTTTTTGAAATTGGTCTTGGAACTCTGTGAGTGCACGAAATGAATGTAAAGATTCGTATTTTATGTTAGGAACTCAGATGTCTTACGGATGTTTTAATCATTGTGCAGTAAAAGTTCTTTAAGAAGGATTACGCCTGCACTTTTTAAAGGACTGTGCAAGTATCTCAGTAATGAATCAGGCAAAAATCAAGCGCAGAGTTGGTAAATATGAAATGGGAAGGACAATTGGTGAGGGAACATTTGCTAAAGTTAAATTTGCGAGGAATTCGGAGACAGAAGAACCTGTAGCGATCAAAATTCTTGATAAGGATAAGGTCCTTAAGCACAAAATGGCTGAGCAGGTCAATCTTCAAAATCTCCATTTGCTATGATTTCTGGAACTTTCATATATTTTCTTTTGTCTGGACTCCGGTGTTACGCTTACGAATTATTTTGGTAACGTAGATTACAGAAAAGCTGTGTGAATTATGTCTCTTCGACATCTTACATGGTTGCTGAGTTGTGCATTTCTTATTGTTGTACGGTTTTAAGTTTCTTGTATGTTGTTTTTGTTTTGTTGATAACTTCTTATAACTCTTGTTCATAAATTGACAGATAAAGCGGGAGATAGCTACAATGAAGTTAATCAGGCATCCACATGTCGTTCAGTTATACGAGGTTTGTCCTTTCTCTATGTCAATGTGTATGTACTTGTGTGTTGTGTGTGACTGTAAATTCCGGTGATTGTGGTTTTCTGTATGCCTTTGTGATCATATGGATGTGTATACTGATCGTACAGCGCTGATATACGTACCACCAACCTGTAGGTTAAATAGTAAGCAACCCGTTGATTTGCATTTGGTTATGCATCATGGGTTGCCAGCAGGTATCTCCATTCTAGAAATGATGCATTGAAGATCTCACTTCAAATCTTCACCTCAACAATCTTTCCGAAAGACGTCTTTAATTCACACTACCAAGGGATAATTTGATCAGGGCTGCCTAGCGCTAAATAAAAGCTTAAGCATTCTGCAGAGAATTCATTACTTACCTTAGGACAAGACAAAGTCTATTGTACAGAACAAACTAATTGATTTATTAGTACCGTTAGCTAGAATCAATGTGGTCTCACTCAGTTTTTCATGTGTCCTTTCCAAATTGAGCAGATTCAACTTCATTCAAGGTGTTTGGAGCAAAGATTAAATGTATTCTGTAGGCGAGCTTCTCCTGTGCCTATCTCGTTGAACAAACATTTTTGCTTATGCTAGATTTTAGTACCTACCTTTTTAAAGCTTTTGTTGTATTTTGATGGTTCCTTGCCTTACATATTACTAATAATTTGTTCTGCTTATTATTTGTTCAGTTATTTATTCTATAGATCTAGTCTTATAATTAAAATTCCAGCAGCACATCAGCATTTAACCTACTGAAGTTGGTGAGAGTAAAGACAGATTCTGGCCTTTTAACATAACCCTATATTGACATGCAGATATTTTGCTGGTATCCATAAACTGCAGTGGAATTGGCTAATATACTGGAGTAGTTAGTTAATCTTCTTGATCTACTCATGGTACTTCCCAAATTTTTGAGAGTTAAACTCTGTTTGAGATACATCATCAAAATCTTGAAAAATCAAAGAACTAGAAAAGCTTAAGTTAAAATTTCTGGAATTGCGAGTGCCCAATTTGGGGAAAGTAAATGTTCCGAATTTTTCTAAAGACCTTTTGGGATGTCATACACTAAATGCTTGCCTGGTACATTATATCTGTTATCGAAACAACTTATGTTTTGAATATTTTGTATGTTGGAGTTTTAACTTATATATTGCGATAACCTACTATAGATAAGATGTGATTGTGGATTATGGTAATGGCCAGGGTTCATATGCTACACTTCTGAATCCATGTTCTTCTCGTCTGTCCGCAGGTGTTGGCTAGCAAGACAAAGATATTCATTGTTCTGGAGTTCGTTACAGGTGGAGAGCTCTTTGACAAAATTGTAAGGATGATTCTTCCTTTCTTCTAGTTTATTCGGTTCCCCTACCTTAGGAGATAAAGAATTTGACCAAAGAGCACGAACTTGTACCTCATTGATTGCAAACTTAGGTTTCATGTGTCCTTCCAAAGCTATTCAAACCTATTTGCCACTAACATGTTTTCGGATGACTTAGCATGTCATTAAGATGTTTATCTGTTTTATTGGCATACAGGTAAATCAGGGACGGATGCATGAAAAAGAAGCAAGGAAATATTTTCAGCAGCTTATTAATGCTGTTGATTACTGTCATAGCAGGGGAGTCTACCATAGAGATTTAAAGGTGGCGCCGTGCTACTTTTGCAGCCTTTTAGTTGTTAATTTCTGTTCTATTTTGCCTTAAAGCTCCCGGCTTTGTCTTACCTTTATTTTGGTATGCTTTTTCATTATGCAGCCTGAGAATTTACTGTTGGATGCCTCAGGAAACCTCAAGGTTTCTGATTTTGGATTGAGTGCTCTGTCCCAGCAAGTCAGGGTAACTGTCTGATTATGCATATGCATTCTCAAACTCTTTACATATGTCTCCAATGTTTGATATGACTTTTGCTTTGTTGCTGTCAAAATTAATGCAGTGAATCTTCAATTGTGTAACCTACTAGTAGATTGTGTATCAATGTCTAATGTCTTAAGTCTTAACATCCTTTACTGATTGCCTTGAGTACATTTTCTTGTTTGAGAAATGTGGTAGTGATAAC
>JAJOOF010011401.1:0-18532 GCA_029582545.1 Solanum lignicaule
CTTTATATATTGCATGTGTCTTATTGCTTTATATATTGAGTTCAGTTATTCATGAGTTGAACAGAGCCAAGGTAAGTGTTCTCTTGTACTCTTTTCAAACTTAAGTTGTGGTTTAGCTTTCCAGCTCGCATACTCGTACATTCAATGTACTGATGCCAGTTGGCCTGCATCTTATGACGATGCAGACACAGGTACCCCGGATCAGCATCCAGTACGCCGTTGATCCAGCTTAACACTCCAGAGTCAGTGGTGAGCCTCCTTGCTTTCCGGAGGACTCAAATATTTTGTTTCTTTTGATTTTGCGTTATCAGGATGTTGCGGGGTCTGTCCCAACATCCATCTCAATATTGTAGAGGCTTCATAGACAGTCGGTCAGTTAGTATTGAGTCTCTCATTTATGTATATATGTAAATATTCTATTTTGAGACTCGAGTTACCTTTTTGGCAAGTTATGCATCGGTTAGTTGTTTTATGTCTTTGCATTGCATTGAGTTGTGTTGTTGAGTTAAGTTTCCGCTGAGTTAAGAAAGTCAGGCCAAGGATTTGCTTGGGGCCAGCAATGGTCTCCGAGTGCTGGTCCCGCCCAGGGTGTAGGCCCGGGGCGTGACACCCCCGCATGTCTAGACCTCAACTGGAGCGTGAACACTTCTAAATGGAGGTCCATCATCGGTGAACAAAAAATTGGAATGGAACAGACTCTGATACCATGTAAAGATATGGCACCTGGCCTAACTCAACCCCAAAAAAGCTAGCTCATGAGGGGAGGTTTGTCCAAGTCCATATAAGGAGACCAAATTCTTATCCCTCTACAGATGTGGGACATCTTAACACTTTGTACTGTATAATGTCTATTTTACTTTAGTCTTTTGATCATTGTGAAAGAGTTGGTTTGGTCCTTGTGGAATCAAACTCAATGGAAGATGAATTAATATGAAGATTTGGTAGGAAGATAATTAGTACAAAATAAAAGTCAAGATAGTATCTTGGTAGGTGAAATTTAGGTAAACCATAAACTGGTTTCACATGTTTAACCTTGACATTTTTTGACACATAGTGATGTCATGAATGACATCAATGGGAAGAATTCATTCCTATAAATAGGTAGCTCTTAATTCATTTTCAAATCATCCTCTCACTTGCCTTCTCACCTTCTAAGGCATTTGATGTTCTCTCTCTTGTAGTATTTCACTTGTATTATTTGTAGAGTGAAATAAATATTGGTGCAGTTGTTCTTTGGTGGACGTAAGATCATTTTGATCCTAACCACATTAAATATTGTTGTTCTTTCTTATTCTTTATTTTCACGTTTCTGCTAACAATTGATATCAGAGCCAAGGTTATGTCTGAGTATGCTCTGTGGTTGCAGCATAGTCTGAACTTCCACATCAGAAAAGAATTACTTTGGTTTTCTATATTTCCAAATACATTGTAGTAGAAAATGAAGAACAACTAAAGATGAGTTCCATGAAGTTTGAAATTGATAGATTTAGTGAGTGCAACAACTTCAATATTCGGAAGATCTAGATAATGGCGTTACTGCAGAGGGAAGGTTCAATCCATGCTATTGACGTAAAGTACCCCGATAAGATATCGATTTCGACAACGAAAAGATTGAAGGAGATGCATTGAGTGTAATCAAATTGTCCCTTGCACTTAACGTACTTTGTGATGTGAGTATAAGTACTGAGGAGACGACCAAAGAGTTATGGAAAAGCCTGGAAGGGCTTTACCTGGACCGGTCAGTGACAACAAGGATGTTGTTATAACGACGTCTTCACACATTTAAAATGGAGTCAGGTACTTTGTTGCAGGACTATCTAGATGCGTTCAACAAACTTGTGATGGACTTACAGACTACTGGAATAAAAAAGGATGAGGAGACGCTAGCATGTGCTTTGCTATTTTCATTGACTTCAAATATCGTGATATTGAGAATTCAATGATGTGTAGCAAAGATCCTATCACTCTTGAGCAAGTGCGGCAAACATTTAACTCTTGTGATATGCGGATGCATTTTGAAGGAAACAAAGGTGACGAAGCTAGTGGACTCTTTGTGAGAGGTCGTACTAGCCAACATGGAAGGAGCAAATCGAAGTACAGATCAAAGTCTCGTGTGAAAAAGAAGAATGCGGAGTGTTGGGGCGCTGTCACAAGAAGGGGCACTTTGAACGAGATTGCCCTATGTCAAAGTCTAAAGAAAATGCGAGTGCATCCATTGTTGAGCAAGTACATGATTCTGATGATGATTATGTACTAACAACATCATGCAATAGTGGAGTCTATGACAACAAATAGGTCTTAGACTCTGGTTGTACTCTGCATATGACATTCCGAAGTGATTGGTTCAGCAGCTATGAAACAAGTGAAGGAACCGTATTAATGGGCAATAATGCAACTTGTAAAATAATTGGCATTGGTTCAGTTCGTGTTCGCTGCCATGATGGAATCGTGAGGACTATTACAGAAGTTCGTCATGTTCCTGATCTGAAGAAGAATTTGATCTCCCTGGGTACTTTGGATAAACAAAGTTACAAGTGCATGAGTGAAGGAGGAACTATGAAAGTGACTAAAGGGTCTTTAGTCATGCTGAAGGCCAAGCTGGAGGATAGCCTCTACACACTTGCGGGAAACACCATTATTGGCTCTTTTAATGCATCTACAGTGCAGTTATCTAATGATGACAAGGAAAAATTATGGCACATGAGACTAGGCCATATGAGCGCACGAGGATTAGAGATGTTGAGCAACCACAACCTTTTGAATGGTGAGAAGATCATCACCCTTGAATTTTGTGAGCACTGCATCTTTGGGAAGCAGAATAAGGTCAGCTTCAGCACTGGCAAGCACAAGACGGGAGGGGTGCTAGACTACATCTTTTCAGATTTATGGGGTCCCTCTAAGCTTTCATTGAAGGGATGAAAGAGGTATCTTCTCACATTCATTGATGATTTTTCATGAAAGGTTTGGGTGCATTTCTTGAAGGCAAAAAGTGATGCTTTTGAAGCATTTAAAGAGTGAAAGATTTTGGTTGAAAATCAAATGGAGAGAAAAATCAAGTGTCTTCGCACCGACAATGGCTTGGAGTTTTGCAGTGAAGAGTTTAATGATTTCTGCAAGGTTTATGGGATCGCAAGACATAAGACGGTCAGGCACACACCACAACAGAATGGAGCTGCCCAGAGAATGAACATAACTCTTCTTGAGAAGACTCATTGTATGCTCTTACAAGCTAAGATGTCTAAAGTATTTTGGTCTGAAGCAGTTCATACTGCTTCTGATATTGTCAATCGATCTCCAGCATCAACGATTGACTTTAAGACTCTGAATGATGTATGGTCAGGTGAAACCTCTAACTATTCATACTTGCGAATATTTGGGTGTCCAGCTTATTATCATGTTAATGAATGAAAGCTTGAACCAAGGGCTAAAAAGGCCATATTCGTAGGGTATGTAGATGGAGTAAAAGGGTACAAACTTTAGTGTTTGTCCTTACTCAAATTTGTAGTTAGTAGAGATGTTACCTTTGACGAATCATCTAAACTTAATCCTCGTAAAGTTTCTGTAGAGTTATCAAGAAATGAGAACAACGAGCAAGTGGAGCTACCAGTGGAGCTTACCAAGGAAAAGGATCAAGAGACTCATATTAATGAGTCAAAAGATGCAGATCTTGAAGAATTTGTTGTCAATGAACCATACACAATTGCAAAGGGAGGGACAAAAGGCAATTACGAAAACCGAAACGTCTTATAGAGCAAGAAATCTGATTGCATATGCGTTCGTAGCTGCAGAAGAAGAGATTAAGGATCTTGAACCCTCCTCATATGTTAAAGCAACTTCTTGCAAAGATACTGCACAATGGCAGTTAGCCATGATGGAAGAGATGGAGTCTCTTCACAAAAATGAGACATGGGTCTTAGTTAAAAGGCCAAAGGGGAAGAGGACAGTTGGATGCAAATGGGTCTACAGAAAGAAAGAGGGTATTCCAGAAGTGGAAGATGCTAGGTTCAAGGCGAGATTGGTTGCAAAGGGAATCAGCCAGAAGGAGGGAAGTGACTACAATGAGATCTTCTCTCCAGTCGTGAAACATAGGTCAATTCGCATAGTACTAGTATTTGTTGCACAATTTTATTTAGAGCTTCAACAGCTTGATGTCAAAACTGCTTTCTTACATGGTGATCTAGAAGAGACAATCTATATGGATCAGCCTGAAGGTTTCCTAGCTGAAGGAAATGAAGATCATGTATGCCAGCTGAAAAAGTCTTTATATGGTATGAAGCAATCCCCTAGACAGTGGTATAAGAGGTTTGATGTATTCATGACTACACATGGATTTTCGAGGAGTGCATTTGATAGTTGTGTGTATTACAAGAAGATGTCTGGTAACTCTATGATTTATCTATTGTTGTATGTTGATGATATGCTTATTGCTGCTAACAACATCATAAAGATAAATATTTTGAAGAAATTGTTGAGCAAGGAATTTGACATGAAGGATTTGGGAGCTCTACAAAGAAAATCCTTGGAATAAAGATTTCAAGAGAAGACGGTGTTGTACATCTTTCTCAAAAGAGGTACATCGAAAAGGTTCTTGAGAGATTCAATATGCATATGAGCAAGCCTGTAAGTACACCGTTAGCTTCTCATTTCAAGCTTTCAGAGTTACAAATTCCCTAGTCTATGGATGAGGTGGAGCATATGCCAAAGGTTCTTTATGCGAGCACAGTTGGCAGCATTATGTATGCTATAGTGTGCACACGTCCAGATATTTCTCAATTTGTAAGTGTGGTAAGCAGGTATATGGCAAATCCAAGAAAAAAGCATTTGGGAAGCTGTGATGTGGATATTGAGATATCTCAAAGGAGCTCCTGATGTTGGCCTAACCTTTCGGAAAAGTGAAGGTATTTCAATTCTCGGTTATGTAGATTTTGACTATGCAGGGGATCTTGATAGAAGGAGGTCCACAACTGTATACATCTTTAATTACTCTCGTTGGTAGTGCCGTTAGTTGGAAATCGACTTTACAGACGATTGTCGCTTTGTCTACAATAGAGGCAGAATATATGGCCGCAACAGAGGCAGTGAAAGAAGCTATCTGGTTGAAAGGTTTGGTGGTAGAATTGAGTTTGATTCAGCTGGAATCAACTCTAAGATGTGATAGTCAAAGTGCTATTCATTTGATTAAAAATTAAAGATTTCATGAGCGCACCAAACACATTGATGTCAGATTCCATTTTATTCGAGATGTCGTAGAAGAGGGAGCTATCAAGGTTGAGAAGGTTATCACAGACTATAACGCTGCAGACATGTTGACTAAGATAGTCCCGCTTGCCAAGTTTGCACACTGCAAGGACTTGGCGGGAGTATGCATCAAGTGATGCAACTCTGGGAGAACAACTGCTAGGTGGAGCTAATATGTTCAACAAAGGTTTGATTCTTCTTGTTTCTTACAACGGGATTGCCAGTAAGCTTAGAAGTTTTGGATGGAGTTGTTTATACGCATGCTCGGAATGTTGTTGTTCCTTGTTTTGGATGGAGTTTTGGATGGAGTAAGCTTAGAAATATTGTTGTTCTTCCTTGTTCTTTAATTTCACGTTTTCGCTAACACATTGATTTACGAGTATTTCTTATCTAAAAAATATTAGCAATTTAAAAGTTTGAAATAGACTTAAATCTCCCATAGCACCCATTAATTTGCATATAAATCTCTCAACTTTTCCCTTCTTCAAAAACTTTTTAATTTATTGTTGTTCAGATTATAAAAGCACGTGCAAATTCAAGTACGATTGAAAAAATATTTTGGTCATATTAGTACCGATTAATTAATAGTATTTGATAATATAAAAGTTTTGCTAATAAGCTATACTGATCATTAAGCTTTCAAAGAATTGTACTTCGAACTCTACAACGAATAGTTACTATAGTTAAAGATAGAGGTGTCCAAGAATAATGGTGTGTTGCTGTCAAAATAAAACAAAAAAATATTGTACTATTTGAGGTTCAAATCCAAAACTTCTTAGTTTGGATGGGCATACATTACCACTATGCCAAAGCTTTGACTTTTGTTAAGGGTGTCCAACTTTAAATATATATATCCTTTAAATGTAGAATTTGACATAGCTCTGCCCCTGCCGTAGATGACTTCGTAGATGAAGTTTCACAGACTATGCTGAAAAGCCTGAGTTCTATGATTGGAAACCACGAGCCGTATATGCTTTCACGAGTCGTATATAGAGTTCATAGATGAGATTCAGAGATATGCCAAAAAGCCGGATGTTTACGAGTGGTAACCATGACCCATAAATATTTTTCCTAGATTTTCTTTCACATTTTACGTTTGTTTTCTGATATGAGACTAAAAGAAAAACAAGTCCTTAATTTGTTTGTGTTATTGAATTTGGCGATAATTCATACTTTGATTCTTGGTTTTTGACTTTGAGTTATAATTCAAGATTTCAGGTTTTTACTATTCATATTGTAAGTGTATGATTATGCATTATTCATTAATCATTGTTCGTATATGTAACGATCCAACCCGCTAGTGATATTGTCCTCTTTGATCCTATGCCCTCACGACTTTACAATGCGTCACTAGTTGGTAAAGTCAGATTACTTATATACCCAACATCTCTCTGTGTTTTGCCAATGTGAGACTTCTTATCTTAAGTTGGGGCGTCACATACACCCTTTCTATGGACTCAACGTTCTCTCTTCCACTAAGTAGTCAATCATATCAAGGGTTCGCTTGGGGATCAACAATGGTTATCGATGTCGGCCACGTCCAGGATGTAGGCTCGGAGAGTGACAGTATCGTACAATTATGAGTAACTAAACCCACAACTAGGGTTGGGGGAACTATGAAGACTTAACTAAGTAGACCTAATATTTAGTAATTTTTTAATGGAGTGCATGCGTATATTTTTTTTCCCTTCGTATTATTTTCTTAACGGTTGCAAACGTTAGAACTCACCTTATTCTTACTTGCTTGACCAAAGGGGTAACAAATTGGAAAATGGACTATATAACAGAAATTTGAGACTATCAAACCCTTATCTAATAGCCTGACCTTGCTCGAAAATAGTTAATTTGAAATCAAAGATAAGGGTTAGTAAAGCAAACACTCGTAGACGAATCAAGTTGCGTGGTAATATTCAACTATTTAGGGGACCAACTACTTAGGTGAAATTAACTTACCGATCTGACATGCTACACACTAAAAGAAGTTACTAATATGCAGTCTTACTTAGTTATGACTTCATTGGGAAATATACAATCCTAATTTCATCCCTCATTGATTTATAAACACATTTACTTGATATTCTATTACTTTCTACTTATGAAAAACATAACGATTGCTTGTTACACCCCCCCCCCCCCCAAATAATACGATATGATTAAGAGCGTCTTTAACCAAATAATTATACTAAAAATAGAAGAAAAATATTATCTGGCGCCATGGATCCAGAATCAGAGAGTCAAAGGGCAGAGTTAAACCGAGAGGTGGAAAAAAGACAAAGATTTGCAATATTACACAATCAACATTAGACAAGAAAGATAATTACTGAAAACTAGAAATCAGCAGTGGATTTAAACAAGTTTTTGGTGCCTATCACATTACAACAAAAATAGATGTTAGCGGCAAATATAAATATGCACATTAACAAAGAGTACTAAAGTATTTACTGACATTAGTTAATCACCATAGGATTCAATGTCACTATAGGCTTTAAGGATATTTACAAAAAATGTTAATTACCTCTAAAAAACATATGTAGTGACAATTAAGTTATTATGGCTAAATTGTCACTAAAGATCATTTTTGGTGTTCTTGCAAAACAAGTATGTTACTTCCATTTAGGTACCCAAGTAGTCTTGGGTCTCATGTTTAGGTTTCCATACCCAAGCAGGCTATCCATAGGATAAGTGAAAATACTGTTGATCCTTTCAGATGTGAGGTGGAAAATATTTACCACTATTAATTAATAAACCAATAATTGTTGTTCAGTATTTACCTACCATTATTAATAATTCATAGTTCATATTATCAGTCAATTAGCCAATAGGAATGAAACATAGCTATTAATTATAATAATTATGCATAATTTTTGTTTACCTACCATTAAATAAATTATTTAGCAATTAGTTAGAGCTGATACATACACTCTGATTGCGCCATTCAAAACTCTTATTATTTTTTGATTTCCTTGTACTGGACAACTCCTTGTGGTAGATTCAATTCATCATCATTGAGGTGAGTTTGTTGATCCATAATTATATTTTTCATACTTAAGAAGTTTTTTAGAAAATTTCAAGAGATTATTCATCTACTGAAAAGTGAAACCTAATATATCTTGCTAGATTATGTGAATTTGTTGGTAAATACTTATTCGCACTGGTTGCTTACATCAAACAATGTAAATTTACTCTAATTAAGTGATTTAATGAGGAGAGAGTGCATGTTAATTATCGAATTTGGGGGCTTTAAGGAGAGAGAGAGAAAGAGGGCGCACGTAACTTTGCCCACCAAGGCTTAGACTAATTGGGAGGAAAGTGAACCTAAAACTTCTTGGTTCTCCACCCAATTTCATTGACTACTAGGCTACACTCTTGGGTGCAACGCTATCTGAAAATTCTTGAGCATTTGAAAGGAATGTTCTTGTGCCAACAGTAACCAGTTGGTTAAGAAGTCTCTAGGCTTGACCAACAACATAATTGATTGTGCTAGCTTTGTACATAGGATAAAAGTATTTATTTGTTCAATTTTATACAAATTTAAGTTCTACTAATGCACATGCAAATTTAGAGGACATAGATGACAACTGAAACCAAGTTAAATTGTATTATGCCCTTCTTTCTAATTGAAACCTAATTAGGTCGCGCAATATCCCCAATTATATGATACTCTTTTCACATAAGGACATACCAAAATGTACCAAGACAAAAATGACTAACTTTGAGCTACCACCTAAAGCAACTTGTTGATGATAAGAATTATATTAGACCATCTATTTGTAGCATATACATTTTGGAGACTCTTCTTGTTCCTCCAAACCTCGAAAATATAGAATAAACTAATCAATTCCTAATTTTTAAGAGCCCCTCCCAAAACCAGACAGATTTAAACTATTACTATGGATATGGTCTTGTATGGAACAATATGAACACCGAAAAGCAATAGCTTGTATTTTAATTACTGGAAAAAAGTCATATTTGCTCTTGTACTTCAAGATATAAGCTATATTTGTCCTTCTTTATATTTTTTTCGATATATTTTCCCTTGTTGTGTGAACTTGCAGGCAGTTTCTACTCTATCTACAGAAGATGGCTGAAAATAGCATTGAAGTTGTGTTAGATCACCTAAAAAAAATCAAATGTGGAGGCGATATGAATAGTGTCAAGATTGATCAAATAGAGACACTTGAAATGGAGCTAAGATTTTTCAGAACTTTTATCAACTACTCTGATACTTTGGTGCCTAATGTCTTTTTCATGGTCAAAATGAAAAAAAAAGGCCCAATTGATTGAGGTGATGTTTTACTCTGTTCATGGCGAAACCGAAACTACTACATACCTTAATGTGGAAAGGCTAGTATCACAGTTGCGGGAATTTGTTGAAGGTAATACTAGTTCAAGGTTGAATTATGAGCTGGATGATTTCCATCTGTTAGAATATATGGATTATCTCGACGAGAATCTAAATGATGCACTGAGGTATCTAGTCAAGTCTGGCCGTGTTTTGATAAAAGAAATCAAAATGCTTCAGAAGAAAATGAGATATCTAAGATACTTATATGGCATAGAGTTAAATGGTTATGTCGACCATGAGAAGTTGAAAGGTTTGCGTACCCGAATTCAGTTTATGGCTGAAAATGTGGGACACTTCTGTCTTTCTATTTGGGTTTATAATGATGATGCCGATTTAAAAGAGGATGAAGAAGATGCCGATTTGAAGGAGGATGAAGATGATGCCGATTTAAAAGAGGATGAAGATGATGCCGATTTAAAAGAGGATGAAAATGATACTGATAAAGATTTAGAAGAGGATGAAGATGATACATTTTGTTTCGAGATTAAGCCTCCTTATCTACTATTCTTGGTTGTGCTAGTGGAGCTGGAAATGAAGAAGATTTTTCTAAGTGAGCTAAAGGCTTCAAAGTTAACTCGATCAAGAACTTTCAAGGACAAGAAATTACTAAAAATATTTTCACATCATCTCCGTAGTCTTCTGGTGTATCTTAGAGATAAAAAACCTAAGAACTTCACAACTGATGTATCTGCTCAAAACATTGATGATGTGATAGAGTTTTTGTTGGTTTTTCTCAGTGAAGTGCCAAATGATGTTATTAATGAAAAGAGGTTGAATGAAGTCTTAGAAATGATTGGAGTTCTTGTGGGCGACATACTATGTGTAGTTCAAATGCTTCCTGTAGGATCTACAATCAGAGAAGACACCAACAAGATATTGGAGAAAATTGAAGATCTAAAGGCACGAGTGGAGACGTACTACAAATCCTTAAAATTCATTCCATCTCATGAGTTTCCCACTGTTGGTGGATTGAGCTTTGTTGATTCTCTGCTTAGAAAATTGAATGAGATGTTGAAATCTGAAACAGGTTTAGGTTTCATGATGAAGCCTCATATTGGCATTTTAGAGAAAGAGCTCTCATCTCTAACATATGTTTTTAAAGATGCTGCAAAGGTGCAGCAAGAACATGAAGTTCTTCAAGATTTTCAGAAGTATACTGTCAGTTTGGCATATGAAGCTGAAGTTGCTATCGACTTTATTCTTGTTCAATATAATGTTCTTGAACATTTTTTTTGTTCACTTCCTGGAATCATAAAAGAGATCAAGCATATCTATACAGAGGTGACCAAGATGTGGTCGAAGAACCTCTCCGTTAGGCCCTACTCTGTGGTTGAGCTAACTAAACATCTGCCAATTAAATATAGCAATCTTGTGAATGACGAGGAGATTGTGGGTTTTGAGAAAGCGGAAGAAACAATAAGTCATCATCTGACTCGAGGGACAAATAAACTAGATGTCATCCCTATTGTTGGGATGGGGGGACAAGGCAAAACAACTTGTGCTCGAAAGTTGTATAATAATGTCAGCATTGTTCACCATTTTAATGTTCGAGCATGGTGCATCATTTCCCAAACATATAATCGAAGAGAGCTATTACAAGTGATTTTCAGTCAAGTTACAGGTTCCAAGGACAATGGAGATAAGGATGATGTCCTAGCCAAACTGTTGAGGAGAAGCTTAATGAGTAAGAGATATCTCATTGTCTTGGATGATATGTGGGATTGTATGGCGTGGGATGACTTAAGGCTTTGTTTTCCAGATGATGGAAATAGAAGCAGAATAGTAATAACAACTCGACTTGATAAAGTCGGTGCCCATGTCATGCACGATATTGATCCTTATTTCCTTCCATTCCTCACACCAGAAGAGAGTTGCCAATTGTTGCAGAAAAAAGTATTTCAGCAGGAAGGTTGCCCACCCGAACTACAAAATGTGAGTCTAGCACTTGCAAAAAGGTGCAAAGGATTGCCTCTTGTGGTCATCTTAGCTGCTGGAATAATTAAAAGGAATAAAGTGAATAAATCTTGGTGGCGTGAAGTTAAAAAAGCTCTATTTTCCTATCTTGATTGTGAGACTGAAGACTATAGTCGGGCAAGTATGCTTTTAAGTTATGATAACTTACCCGATTATTTAAAGCCTTGCCTTCTCTACATGGGGATGTTTCCGGAGGATGTGAGTATTCGAGTGTCTAAATTGATAAGCTTATGGATCGCAGAAGGATTCATTCAAAACAGTGAATCTGGGAGATTAATGGAAGAGGAAGCTGAAGGTTACTTGATGGATCTCATTCACAGTAATGTGGTAATGGTTTCAACGAGAGGATATAACAGTAAAGTCAAATACTGCCATGTCCATGATGTAGTGCTTCGCTTTTGCTTGGAGAAGAGTAGAGAAGAAAAGTTTATGCTGGTAGTGAAGGCAAATCGTTACCAGTTTCGACCTTATGATTGGAACGAAAGTCAAGTGAGCTTCAGTTTCAATAATGAGCGTTCCAAGTTTGCATCTCTGAGATCCAAAACACGAACCAAGACTTTCTACCAACACTTGAGGTCACTGATAATGACGAATGAAGTAGGTTATGAGTGGAATCCCTTCCGTCATGATGTTTATCAATTGATACTTGTTAAGGTCTTGGATTTAAGTTCTCATAGTGTGGCTCTTTTGCGGTCAGCTCAATTGCAACCACTAATTCACCTGAAGTACCTCGCAGTTAACACACTTAGCTTTAGTTTTCATCCAGAATTTCATCTGCCCCATCTGGAAACTTTATTTCTGAATTGTCATTGCGCGTCTACATTGTTACCAGCCATTTTTTGGAAAATGGAAAAATTAAGGCATATTGAGATTTCTTCTGCTGAATTTGATTTGGAAAACAACAAGCAGGGGATCTTTGAAGAATGCTCTAAATTGGAAAATTTGAGGACATTAGGGAATGTTGTATTTCCAATTGATCAAGTTGATAGCCTGGATGTGTTGTCACGGAGGTGTCCTAATCTTCAAGAACTTCACATCTCTGTTAACGGAGATAATGATTCTGCAGAGATTTGTCTCAAATTGGAGAGCTTTAAGCAGCTTCACATACTTCGCCTTAATTATATTAAGTCGTCCCAAGCTGTATCCAAGCTACGGTTGCCTTCAAATTTAAAGAAGTTGGTATTATACAGGATTCATATAGAAAGCATGATTCCTGTCATTGCGGGACTACCAAATCTGGAGTATCTCCAATTAGCAGCTGGAGATCTTATTCAATCCAAAGAATGGAGCCTTGGAGATATCACATTGCATAAACTTACGGTCTTGAAACTGGTGTCATTAGGTATCTCAAGGTGGGATGCCTCGGAGGAATCCTTTCCCCAGCTCGAAACACTTGTTATAAAAAGGTGTGATGAGCTCGAGGAGATCCCCATTAGCTTTGCTTATATTTCAACACTGAAACTGGTTAAGTTGATTCAGTACAAGAATAAATTTCTGGAGGCTTCAGCTGAGAGAATTAAGGAAGAAGTCGAAGCAATTGAAGGATGTGACCGTCTTAACCTCATCATTATGGAAGTAAGTAGAAACAAACTCCTATGTGCTGTTTTTGAGTATCTACGTGCATCTAATTTGATAACAATATGCTCAATACAGGATAGCTGGTCATGAATGTAGGAGCGAAATTTAGTCTTTCCTCGCATCCATTGGTATGTTGTTTCAACTGATTGATTTGAAATTCATCACTGATCTTCAGCATTCTTGATCCACAATCTTATTTAGTTTTTCTCCCTGATGGACACCAAAATGAAAAGAAAAAAAGCAGCCACGAGTCATAATTGATTGCCTTTTCTTTGATTCTTGATCAGGTAATTGTTGTGATGACTGATGGCAGAGTTGACAGAAGTGTGGAATGTACTTCAACATTGAATGTGTCCATGATGTAGGCATTTTTGTTGAAATTGAGTTTATTTTAGTGACACGGAATATGCTGCCATCAAGAATGGCAGTGTTTTAGTGAAGACTAGTATGCTGAAGAAGGCGAAGAAACCAAAGGTTACTGTTGCTGAGGCTGCTACAATGATTGACAACTCTGATCTCTCTGTTTTTCTAGTTGATATATCAGTGAGTTGTGAATTTGAAAAATCTAATATGTTGTATCAACGGTATTAGAACTTAGAAGTCATTATCCATCTTTTTGACACTAATATTACATTTGAAGCTAATTTCAAATCGTTGATGCCGAGTTTAATAGTAATGCTGGTGAATTTTATGTGTGTGTATTCTCAAAGAATGTCAATTGTATGCAGATTGTTAAGCAAAAAAAAATGCCGCTTCCCAATTTATCTATTTGTCTTGGCGTGTCTTCTACCTTGGGGTGGGTGGGTGTGTTTCACAACCAACCTTGTGGAGATATTATCTTGAGTTGAGTTGTAATAAGTGGCGATCTGATTTTTTTTCTACCATTGAAATTGTTGAGTTCTGGTTGTTGAATCTAGCCATTCAACCATGTGAAGAGATCATTTGGTGGAACTAAAGAAGGTACTACAAGTGGTTGAGATAAGTATTCTTGAAGTGGTTCGTTGAAGTTCATAGGGAACTCATTTGAATTTAGTACATTGAAATTGTCAAGTTCTCGGTGTTGGTTCTACCCGTTCAACCCTGCAAAGAAATCATTCTGTGGAACCAAAGAAGGTACTGCGCGCAGGTGGTTGAGGTAAGGTGACTCATTTAAATTTAGTACATTGAAATTGTCGAGTTCTGGTTGTTGGTTCCTACCATCCAACCCTGTGAAGAGATCATTCGATTCAACTAAACAAGGTACTGCAGGTGGTCACTACAACAAATAATAAATTTTGTGATAATCATTTAGCGGCAATAATATAAGTACCACTTTATTATATTTAGTGCAAATAATATAATAAAGATATTTATAATCAACACATTATATAAATGTCACTAAAGGTTTTAGCACTCCGAATGCAATAACATTAACTCAACTGTCACTAAATGTTTTTACGATATCAATATTTTTGCTAAAAGAAAAATCTATTGCCACTAAATGCTTATTTTGCTATAGTGGGTTGAGGTAAGTATACTTCTTGAAGTGGTTTGTTGAAGTTCATAGGGGACTCATTTGAATTTAGAACATTAAAATTGTTGAGTTCTAGATCTTGAATCCATCCATTCAACCTTGCGAAGAAATCATTTGATGGAACTAAAGAAGGTATTGTTATGGAATGGAAGAAACTAGAAAGAAAAATTAAAGAGAGAATGAATGATAACTCTTTCTATTGATTCATTGATTCAAATAGAAGAGTACATCACTATTTATAAATAATTAAGGAGAATAAAATATATTATTTTCCTTCTAGATACTAAACTAAAAGGAAACTAAATATTTTGCAATTAATGTAAACCTTAGACTTGAAAGGAAATTAAATACTATAGAATATTTTTAGACTAAAAAGAAAAAAGTAAAAAGATTCTACCAAATTTCAACAGGTATATCATGGTTGAGGTAAGTATACTTCTTGGAGTGGTTTGTTGAAGTTTATAGGGAATTCATTCGAATTTAGTATATTGAAATGCTTGAGTTCTAGATCTTGATTCCAGTCATTCAACCATACGAAGATATCATTTGATTGAACTAAAGAAGGTAATGAAGGTGGTTGAGGTAAGTATAATTTTTGAAGTAGTTCGTGGAAGTTCATAGGGAATTCGTTTGAATTCAGTTTATTGGGATGATTTCTAGAAATGTATTGAAATGTTTCATAAGAATGTGTGGCAATATGTGTATAGGCACCTAATAGAAGCAAGTCAAAAATCTGAACACGAGACTAATAATCCCATGTTCAGCATTTGTGCTAGCATCTTGTTGTGAGAAAATCTTCTCTCAATCTTTTGTATCACCATAGCGATAGTTTGAGATTGATACTAAAGATTCCAGTTATTGTTTATGGAATGTGCTTGGGATCCATGGGTTTCCGTCGTTTGTTGGGATATGTGATGTGATATTGGTTGTGTATAAGAATGAAATTTAGATGGATTTGGTTGCTTTTGTAAGTTATGTTTTTGTTTTCTGGTGAATCTTTGAACCTCCTAATCAAGTTGTGAGGAAGAGAGGTACAAAAAGCATGAAAGAGATTAACGAAAAAGTCAAAGTAATGTTATTGATAAGATTGTTAGGCGAAGAACATAAATTAAACGGATGGATCTTCATGCCACATTTATGGAAGTTGTGCAACAACTTGGTGAAGGTGTTGAAATTGAGGAGATTGGCAATCCAACTACTGAGGTGATAGCATCTAAGAAATGCTCAACTCAAGAAATATAAACAAACAACTAAAGAATGTATTGGTTGAGGTAAATATGATTCTTGAAGTGCTTCATTGAATTTCATAGAGAACTCATTTGAATTCAATACATTGGAATGATTTCCATTGTCCGAGAAATGATTAAACATATTGAAATGATGTTCACCATAATAAGTGTCAATCTGATTTTCTATCATTTTGCCATTGAAATGGCCGAGCTCTAGATTTTGGATCAAGCCATTCAATACCGCGAAGAAATCATTTGGTGGAACTAAAGAAGGTACTGCAAGTGGTTGAGGTAAGCATGTTTCTTGAAATGGTTCATCGAAAAATAATTTATCTATTAGAGAGGATTTCATCTCCTTTATGGAGACATTAATCAAAGGGAAATAATCTTCAAGTGGAAGTGCTTTTTTATTTCTCAATTACAAGTTCTTAAATAGATAAAAGTTATTAATAACAGAACACATAAATTACTCCTAATTATTCTGTTCTAAACAACTCCACTAATCTTGTAGCCTAAAGACCAGGAAATAACATATTTAGCTTCTAAACAATAGCAACAAACAAACCACTACTGCACAAATAAGCTAGTTATTGTATATATTTACGTAATTATAAAGTTGAATATAAGGAATAAATAAAATCAATTAAAAAAATGAAAGAAGGCAAATAATAAAAATAATAATGTGCGTTTGAGAGTTTTTTTTTTTATATAAGACAAAGAAACTTTAAAAAGTTATATGTATTTGAGAAAATTTTAAATATAAGGCAAAGAAAAAAAAAGTACGTGTATTAATCTATTTTAAATACATTTTTTTAAAGAGGCCCAAAGACCCATTTATTAACAAAAAGGAATCTATTTTAAATACAAGGCAAGCAAAATATTTTTTTAATCTTTTTAATAAAAAAAAATTGAACAAAAAACGTATATACATGTAAGGCACCTGTATATCACAACAACTAACTGAATTAGGTTGTGCCTCCACATAATCACATAAGATGCAAAGAAATTTTGGGTAGTAGGAGTGCAAGACCTTGTAAAGATAGAGTGTGACTCTGAAATTTCAGTCACAGTTTAAAAAGGGTATAAGTGGACCAAAAAGATAAAATAGAGATATTTTTAGCAAAATAGGTGAAAACAAGATATTTTTTAACCTTTTCGTTTTCTATTTTTTTTAACATTTTCCTATAGTGAGACTTTTACTTATTTTCTTGTGTGGAGGTATGGTGCTATGTCGGGAGAACACAATCAATCAATATGCAATGACACTGTATCTGCATCGACAGGATGAGAGGTTCAAATTTGACTCTAATAGTATTATCCACAATATAACTTTGCAGAATTTATTTGCATGAATTAGGTAAAGGCGATTGTTTAATTTGTGAATTACCAAATGATATCCGCCAGAAAATCCTCTGTTCTCTAACATTGAAGCAGAGAACAGTTGCTTACCTTATTTCGAGAAAGTGGCATCACATGATAGAAATCATTGACGATCGCAAATTCGTGCAAACAAATTCTGTAAAGATATACTATGTATACTGCTATCAGTGTCAAATTTTGAAGCTCTCAGCTTGTCGATGCATATATAGTGTCAATTTCAAGGCCGTCTCTACAAGTTTGGGGGCCTAAAGCCAAACTTCATAGTGAGAGACCTTATTTTTTTTAATTGATATATATAAATTGAATAATTATAACATACTTAGTGTAATCCTACGAATGAGGTCCGTAGAGATGGTATATATGAGGACTTATGAAGTAAGAATGTAAACCATGTAAATTTTTAATGAAAAGTATATAATATAAAGTTAGAATAATAAAATGTGACGGCTCATAGACTATCCTCATAAATCCAAAAAGGTGACTGAACAGTTCTACTTTTCTACACTTAGCTACCGAACCCTATTTTACCGGCAAACCAACTATAAAACACATCAAATCTACTAAAAAGAAGCTAAAGAAGTTACCCAAATCCTAAGTTTTGAGAATCTGACATCTATATATACAATATAATTTTTCGATGAAGGGTGTCCAGTTCGGCACTCTGGGGTGGCTATAGCTACGCCGTTGTTAATATACCATCCTCCTCCTTTAATTGGTTTAATTAATGAATTTTTTTTTAAATATGTCATTAAATTTTGAAAAAAGAACTTATTTATGACATACACATGTTAAAAATTTGGCTATGTCATTTCTGTTTGAGAAAGGTTAATCCATGTCATTATGGATTAACGGAAAACCCATCCAATTTTACACTCATTTTGTCCATGTGGCAAATGATGATTCGTCCACGTCATTTTTTAAAAAAAATGAATCAAATCTCTAAAATCCATTTGATATTTTTTAGAGATGCATAAATAAGATTTTTCTCAAAGTTGGATTAGCATATTTAAGTCTTTTCCCTTAATTAATTGATTTCCTTTCTAAGTAGTAGTATATTTTCAGTAAGCTATACTCTGTTTCTTGAATTGTTACCTTAATAGGAGTAGTAAATATTTTAAAGTTGTAATAATCTATATATTTCCTTATTTGGTTCATGAATACACGGTTTCCTTATTTATTTTTCTACTTATATATAAGAGGGAGTTTATGATGGGACATTTGAATGTCCCATCATAAACTCCCTATATAATACATAATATAATAATATAATTCTAC
>JAJOOF010011402.1:0-23318 GCA_029582545.1 Solanum lignicaule
AGACTCATTTCCCACTCAATTTGACCCCCTGAATAAGAATATGAAGTCGAATTTCCGAAATGATGCACGGATTTTGAGATATATGGAAATTATAATTTTAGGTGTTTTCGAAGCACATTTTCGGGCATTTTTGGGGTCGTTTCACAGATACTCGTCATATTTCTATTCCGCCATATAGAATGGCACCAGCAGAGTTGAAAGAGTTGAAATAGCAGTTGAAAGATCTCCTAGATAAAGGTTTCATTCGACCAAGTGTCTCACCTTGGGGTTCTCCGGCCTTATTTGTGAGAAAGAAAGATGGTTCCCTTAGGATGTGTATAGATTACCATCAGTTGAACAAGGTTACCATCAAGAACAAGTATTTTCTTCCAAGAATTGATGATCTTTTCGATCAACTCCAGGGTGCTTCTTGTTTTTCTAAGATAGACCTCAGATCAGGTTACCATCAATTGAAAGTAAGGGAATGTGACATTCCAAAGACAACACTCAGGACCCGTTATGGTCATTATGAGTTTTTGGTGATGTTGTTCGGTTTAACTAATGCACCAGCAGCATTCATGGATCTTATGCATAGAAACTTCAAACCTTATTTAGATATGTTTGTTATCGTCTTCATTGATGACATAGTAATCTATTCAAGGAATGAAGAAGATCATGCTAGCCATCTCAGAATAGTTCTTCAGACTTTGAAAGATAAGGAGTTGTATGCCAAGTTATCTAAGTGTGAGTTTTGGCTTGAGTCTGTGACGTTCTTGGGCCACATAGTTTCCAGTGATGGAATTAGAGTAGATACGCAGAAAATTAAAGCAGTGCAGAATTGGCCTAGACCCACATCTCCAACTGATATTAGGAGTTTCTTGGGTTTGGCTGGCTACTATAGAAGGTTTGTAGAGGGGTTCTCGTCTATTTCGTCTCCTTTGACCAAGTTGACTCAGAAGACATTGAAATTTCAATGGTCTGGAGCTTGTGAGAAAAACTTCCAGGAATTGAAAAAGAGGTTGACTACTGCCCCAGTTTTGACATTACCAAAAGGTACTCAGGGTTTTGTGCTGTATTGTGATGCATCTAGAGTTGGTCTGGGTTGTGTCTTAATGCAGAATGACAAAGTTATAGCTTATGCCTCCAAACAGTTGAAAGTTCATGAGAAAAATTATCCAACCCACGATCTAGAGTTGGCTGCCGTAGTTTTCACTTTGAAGATATGGCGCCATTATTTGTATGGTGTTCATGTGGATGTGTTCACCGATCACAAGAGTCTTCAATATGTGTTCACCAAGAAAGAGCTTAATCTCAGACAAAGGAGGTGGTTAGAATTACTCAAGGATTATGACATGAGTATTATTTATCACCCAGGTAAGGCTAATGTTGTTGTTGATGCCTTGAGCAGGTTGTATATGGGTAGTACTGCCCATGTTGATGAAGAAAAGAGAGTTAACGAAAGATGTGCATAGACTTGCATGCTTAGGAGTCCGACTGATGTATTCCACATAAGGAGGAATAATGGTGATGAATGAGGCTAAATCATCACTAGTGTCAGAAGTGAAATAAAAGCAAGACCAAGATCCCATTTTGCTAGACTTAAAGGCAAATGTTCATAACCAAAGAGTATTAGCTTTTGAACAAGGGGGAGATGGTGTATTGAGATAGCAAGGTAGATTATACGTACCTATGGTGGATGGACTCCCAGAGAGGATCATGGAGGAAGCTCATAGCTCCAGATATTCCATTCATCCGGGTTCCACAAAGATGTATCGCGATTTGAGAGAAGTGTATTGGTGGAATGGCATAAAGAAGGGCATTGCAGAGTTTGTTGCTAACTGTCCAAATTGCCAACAGGTGAAAGCAGAGCACCAAAGGCCCGGTGGTTTGGCTCAGAATATAGAACTTCCGGAATGGAAGTGGTAAATGATCAATATGGATTTCATCACGGGTTTGCCAAGGTCTCGCAGACAACATGATTCTATTTGGGTGATTATCGACAGAATGACAAAATCAGCCCACTTTTTACCGGTAAAGACTACCCATTCAGCAGAGGATTATGTCAGGTTATATATTTAGGAGGTGCTAAGACTTCATGGGGTCCCAGTCTCCATTATTTCAGATAGAGGTGCACAATTTACTGAACAGTTCTGGAAATCTTTTCAGAAAGGTTTGGGTTCAAAGGTGAACTTGAGTACTGCTTTTCATCCTCAAATAGATGGGCAAGCAGAGCGCACCATTTAGACTTTAGAAGATATGTCTAGGGCTTGTGTGATCGATTTCAAAGGGAATTGGGATGATCACCTACCTCTCATCAAGTTTGCTTACAACAATAATTACCACTCTAGTATCCAAATGGCTCCTTATGAAGCTCTTTATGGGAGAAGATGCAGATCTCCTATGGGATGGTTTGAAGTTGGTGAAGCAGGGTTGGTAGGACCAGATTTAGTTCACCAAGCCATGGAGAAGGTGAAGGTGATTCAGGAGAGATTGAAAACGGCGCAGAGTCGTCAAAAATCCTACACAGATGTTAAGAGAAGGCCATTAGAGTTCGAAGTAGATGATTGGGTTTATTTGAAGGTTTCACCCATGAAGGGTGTCATGAGTTTTGGTAAGAAGGGGAAACTTAGTTCCCGGTATATTGGACCTTATCGCATAGTCAAAAGGGTTGGTAATGTAGCTTATGAGTTGGACCTACCTTAAGAGTTAGCAGTAGTTCATCCGGTGTTTCACATCTCCAAGTTGAAGAAGTTCATGGGCGATCCTTCATTGATCATACCAACTGAAAATATTGGGATCAAGGATAGCTTATCCTATGAGAAGATCCCTGTCCAGATTCTAGAGTGTCAAGTTCGCAAATTGAGAACAAAAGAGGTAGCATCAGTCAAGGTCCTTTGGAGGAACCAATTTGTTGAAGAAGCTACTTGGGAAGCAGAAGAGGATATGAAAAAGAGGTATCCACATCTCTTTGAATCTGAAGAAGGTGCAGATCAAGGTACTAATTTTCTTCTTAGTGCTCTCAAAATTGTGAATGAGCATGTTGTTTGTTTGCATTTGCTTGTTGGGTGTTGAGTTTGATGTTGCACCCTAAATCCAGTAAAAGTAACCTCATTCAAAGACGAATGTTCCCAAGGGGGATATATTGTAACATCTCGCAACTAGAAAGAAGTTTAAAATCTGGAATTAGTCATTTTTGAAAGGTATAAGGAAATCTGGAAAATTATAAGAAAGTTAAAGTGAGTTTTTGGTCAACTTTAAACGACCATAACTCCTAGCTCAGGATGATTTAGGTGTATTTCCAGATATGGTTGGAAAGCTCTTGGAATTATCTTTCCAACGCCACCAAGTTTGCACGATTCCAAGTTCGGATGAGTGAGCTATTCCCTTTGGAAGTTGGGTTGTTGGCTTAAGGAAAATCCAAATCCGGATTTTTGAAGGGTAGTTTGGTCTTTTCCTTACCCTTTTATTTTAATTCATTTTAGTGAATTAATTAAGGGTCTAAACTGAACTTGGTCAGCCTTACGCTTTTGGAAAAGAGTTAGGGTTTTAGAAAAGAGGAAAGAAGAGGAGAAAAGAGAGGGAGAAGCAAGGAGATCGTCGAGTTTAGCTTGTGGATTTCGTCAGGAGTGATCCCTACAAGGTATGTGAGATCACATAGCGTTGGGTTAGTTCACCCACGCGCCAAGTATGTTTAATTCAATGTGTTTTCGTCCTAAAATGATTGAGAAACTGATGTTCTTGATAGGTGTTCTTGAATTGATTTCGTTCTTGAATATGAGTTGGGATTTAGAAGTTTCTTGATGATTAAGTGTTGTTTCCCTGAGTTGTTTGAGTTAGATTTTTGTGTATATGATATGGGTACATGAATCTAAAGTGAATTTGGGAAAAAGAATCGGATTAGAACAATTTAGGGTAAGAAAACGCGATCAAAAGTTCGTCTGAATTTTGCCTGAAGGGAGGCTGGCGCGACGCGCCCCCATAGCGCCAGGAAGACTGGGGCGGCACGAAAGTAGTGCGCCAGAAATGAGCCCCAGTAAAATAGGGCCTGGCGCGGTGCACCAGGTACGCGCCCGGATTGGCGTTTTTCACCAATTTTCGTTATTTAGCCTGTTTAGGTTATTCTAAAGTGTCCTAACACTTCCATTGATTCTAACTACTCTAAATGACTTCTAAACATCTAGAAATCATCCCTAAACATAAGATCATAAACCTTGAATCCATAATCCAATTCAAGGAAAGTTAAGATCAAAGTCAAAGAAGTTAAGAGTCAAGTCTAGAAGTTAAGAAGCAACTCGAAGCAAAGTTTCTTAAAGTTTTCAAGAGTCTTTAACAAATGTTTTAACTTCATTTTAAGGCTCAAGTTTCAAGTTAAGCAAAGAGTAAAGAGTTGAGTTCATTTCTCAAAAAGCTATAAGGGAACTAAGTATTCCGAAAGAGTTTATAAATGTTTTCACATTTGAGTAAGAAAAGGGAACATCGATTCCAAGAGAGCTTTTATACTAAGTTTTGAGTAATTATCTCAAACCAAAGAAAGAAGATTGTTTTTATAACATATGAGCTAAGTATATTTTTGGGAGTAGTATTGAGCACCGATATGGGAATGCGAGTTCATATTAACTTAAGTCTCCATAAACCATGTAGCCATCATGGGTAGTAAAGGATCATACTTTTTAGATGACTCCTTAAGATGCTTTTAGCATAGACTAGTGGATCCACTAAGTTAAGCGTTCTATATGACGGCAAAGTATAGGACAGTTCTGGCAGCATAGGCAAGACGATGTATCACCACTTAGGCTCATAGTGGTGGTTGTCGGTTAGAGAATCTCTCACAAAAGTTATATTACTTTTATATATAAGTAAAGTTGAGTTTATTATTGCCTTATCTTTAACGAACTAAGTTGTTTACACTATTTTACAAGCTTTATATATATATTGCATGTGTTTTATTGCTTTATATTAAGTTCAGTTATTCATGAGTTGTACAGAGCCAAGGTAAGTGTTCCTTCTTACTCTTTTCAAGCTTAAGTTGTTGTTTAGCATTCCAACTCGCATACTCGTACATTCGATGTACTGATGCCAGTTGGCCTGCATCTTCTTATGATGCAGACGCAGGTAACCAAGATCAGCATCCAGCACCTCGTTGATTCAGTTGAGCACTCAGAGTCAGTGGTGAGCCTCCTTGCATTCCAGAGGACTCTTTTATTCGCTTTTAGTCTTTCATAATTAGGATGTTATGGGATCTGTCTCAGTATCCATCTCAGTATTATATAGGCTTCATAGACAGTCAGACAGTTAGTTATGAGTCTTTCATCTATGTATTTGCAGATACTTTGTTTTGAGACAGAAGTTGTCAATTTGGCTAAGATGTTATCATTTAAACTATTACATGAGTTTATTTTGTTAAGTTAAGTCTTCTGCTGAGTTAAGTAAGTCAAGCCAAGGGCTCGCTTGGGGACAGCAATGGTCTCCGAGTGCCGACCACGCCCAGGGTGTAGGCTCGGGGCGTGACACTAACATATGCATTTAATTAAAGATGTATAATGCAGACAGATATACAATTTTGCCTCATTCCGTGAATAAATTAGTGCATTAATTAAGAAGCTCACATATATGGAAGAAAATAGAGACGAATTTATGATTTAATTTTTGTAAATTTAAAATTATGGATTCATATATAATACTTTGTTATAATTTTAATAAATTTTTACATATAAATAAACAATCAAGGAAAAAAAATGAGATTTTTACCTGGTCGCACAAGTAGGATTAGACAAAAAATTGTAATGAAAGGCAAAATTGAACAATTTCGAGTATTGTATAGATAAATTTAAACTTTTTTTCTCTTTTTCCTATTAAGTAACTCATTGTTAATTAGGGAGTAAATAATCATTTATTATGAGTTACATTACTAACCGCTCTTGTGGAGTATCAGTCATGTTCAATATTATTGATCTGAAACCTAACAGATACCAACAAAACATAACAAAACTCACTTAGAGAGTCAAGATAGATGCCAAAAAAATGAAGTTACATTCTGATTTATATAACACAACACAAGAAGGATAATTATGGAGATGAAGAACATAATTCATAGTCACAGCTCACAGCCTGAGGATAATTAAAACTAAAGGGGTTACACCTGAGATCATTTTGGTTACAGGCTGAAGATAATTAAACAAACGTTCTATAGTCAATCAGAAAGTAGCAGCTTTTATTTGGGCAATGGTTTCCGTCTTTAGAATCTAAATCAAGTTGTATAACCAAATCACGAATGTGTGGCTGTGTCCTGTGTGTTGTCTTTGTGCGTTTCTTGCGTAACAAGGACATGCCATCACATTGCCTCTTCTTCGTATCTGGAGGCTGGACATCGTCAGCTGATTTCAGAAACGAGTGATTAAAGAGCATGTCTTCACTCCAACGCGCGCTTGGATTCCTGACCAGACAATTATTCAGGAAATCTTTTGCCTCTGTAGACAGATTGGGATTCTCAAAATTTGGTTCCGAATTGGATGATTCCCATAAGGGTTTTCCAGTGATCATCTCGTAAACAATGCATCCAAGTGACCAAATATCAACTCCTAGGCAGTACTCCTTCTTAAGTAGAGCTTCAGGTGCCATGTGCCTTTTAGTTCCTAGCTCTGTGCCCCATGTTCTCTTTCCAGTTCTGCTCAAATGTTATGGAAAGTCCGAAATCAACTATCTTTGCCACCTCGGCCATACCATCATCACCATCAGTAGTAAGAAGAATGTTTTGGGGTTTTATGTCGCAATGAATAATCCTTTTTTTGTGAATCAAACTGAGCCCTAAAACAACATTTTTGGTGTACTTTTGGACTTGAAACTCAGGCAAGCCTTGTTCATCAATACGATCAGCTAGGCTTCCAGCTGAGCCATATTCGAGCAGCAAATTATAAAGATATAAGTCATCTTCGTAGTTGACATTAAATCCAAAACATCGAATAATTTGAAGACAATCCTCAAATATTCCTAAGAATTTCCTTTCATTTTGAAGAGACTGAGAGCGGTTCAACATACAAGATTTAACAACAATAAGAGATGATATCATAGGAGAAGGGGTATCAGTAGATCAGAAGCCAATGATACAAAACCATAGCTTCCTTTCCCTAATGTTCTACCTCTCAGCTGCCACTTAAATTTCGCTTGTTTTTTCTCCATTACAATTATTTCACACTGTTTTCTTTTTTTCTTGAATGTGAGCTCTTTTCTTAGTGTATGTATAGGAGTCATGATAAATGATCAGATGAGATCATAATTAAAATGGGTTGAATTTTAGTCAATAAAAATGAATTTGGATAAACTCGTTTCAACCAATTCTTTGACCCATTTTTACCCTTCTTTGTTCTTTTATAGAATTTTATTTAGTTTTTCCATTTTATTTTTTTTTCTTTTTTCCTATTTTAGTTCTTCTTATCTATTTCTTTTTTTTATATCTTTAAAATGGAGTATTCAAAAAGTATATTTATTGTCCATATTCTTATAAGTTAACAGCAGATTTGATATTCATATTTTGATCTAACTCATTAAAATATAAATAAAATGTACGGATTTTATGTAGCAGTTTTGTTTCCTATTTTTTCTGTTTTTCCCTTTCATAGTGCTAGTAGAAGAAATTTTATTAAACTTTTCCATATTTACTTCTTTTATTATACGAAAATTTAAAGTTGTATAAAATTAATAAAATAAAGTTGTGATTTATCAAAAAGGACTAACTTGAATTCTAAGTCCTTCACTTGATTAATGAATCAAGTGAAGAACTATCACTACTTAATATCAAATCCTAATAAGACAATTCTCATTTTACAATTCTAAAATGAACTTATCTTTTGAAATTTTATTTATTGGATAAATATAATAAATTTAAAATGAATTGAATGCTAATTCAGTAAAAATGAATTTGGTCAAATATATGGAATAAAATGATTTTAACTCATTTTTACTCCTTTTTCATTCGTGGAAAATTTTATTAAGTTCTTAGCTTCTTCATTTTTTTATTTTTTTTATTTTACTTCTTCTTACCTATTTCTTTCTTCGTGTCTTTAAAATATATTTTAAAGTGTATTTATTAATTATGATAAATGTATAATTACATTTAAAGTGTATTTATTAATTATGATAAATGTATAATTACATTTAAAGTGTATTTATTAATTATGCTAAATGTATAATTACATTTAAAGTGTATTTATTAATTATGATATGATAAATGTATAATAACATTTCCGCACTTAAATCGTCAAATAAATCTGTTAAACAAAATTAAAAGAAAAATAACATTATTTTCATGAAACTCTATAAATAAAAAAACAGTATCATATAAACTCACAAAACATATATTTATCACCATTTATAAGATTCAATTTCAGACTTAGCTTGTCCAGGGGATTATAAGTTCGAGCTGAGAAAACTGTTTCTTGTAGAAATGCAGAGTAAGGTAGCATATAATAGATTCTTGTGGTCCAATTTTACAAAACTAATAATTCAAAATTTTGCAGAATAAGGTGATGTACAATAGACCTCGGTGTTGCAATTTTTATTTTTATTTTAAAAAAAAACTGACTTCTTGTGGTCAAATAACTCAATATATTTAACTTTCAATTAATTAAAATGTATATTTTTGGTTCCTTCTTGTAGAAATATATTAAGTTTGAGTTGGCTTACCATGGTCAAATATGGATACTTGTATTTTACCCATATGTGTCGATATTCTTATAGGTTATTCATAGATTTGAAATCCATATATATCCAACTAAAATACAAGTGATCCACTCATTGAAATATGAATAAAATGGATTGATTTTAAAAATATGGACTAAACTAAAATTGTCAGCTCTAGTGTAGTTGTAACACTTTGTAAATTCTATACTAATTATCTGAATTATTCGTCGTGAGCGTATTAAATTGAGCCAAGTGATATTATACATGTGTTAAGGTTCATTCCTATGTGTGAGAAGTGTATTAGATGTAGTTTAGAGTCATACAAGACCTCTATCTCAAAGTCAAGTTCAAACCTTTCCTACCGACTAAGTTTTCGCATGAGTTCATATAAGAGTACACTTAAAATGACCATATCTCTTATAATATGAAGAGTTAGGTGACTCATAACCTATCAAACTAAACTTCGACAAGTCCTCTTTCCAACTCCGTCGACCGTTTGTCAATCAGAGTCTGAAGTAAGAAATTATGACTTATTTATCAGAGATGCTCTAACCGGTGGAAGTCCGCGACCAGGTCCGCGACATGGAGAGGAAGCAAACCTTACTTCCCGTTTATATGAAATTTCATCTTAATTCCAACTCCTGTTTTTATTTTTTGATGATCTTTTTGTTCTAAAAATCTTTGGTGGAGTTATCTGAATCGTGACTCTAAACGTATAAAAATTCATTTTTTCATAATTACACCCTCTCATTTCACTCATAAATTCCTATGTTCAAGAACTTCAAGAAACCTCAAGGCTAGAGTTCATTTTCCAAGGTTCTTAATCAAGTTTCATCACTAAGGTATGTAAGACTGTCTCCACGTGTAACAACTTGTTCTTCCCCACAAACTATGTTTTCATGATTCATAAAAACCCTTCATGAATGAATTAGGGTTAGAACGAAACCTCATATTCTTGAATCGTTCTTGATTCTTCATGAAATCCCAATCTCCATGAAAGTATTTCAATTTCTTGATAATTCTTTAATTACCCACGAGTTTTTACAAGATTTCCTCTATGAAAGTATTTTAATTTCTTGATAATTCTTCTATGCATGAGTTTTCTAATATTTTCTACATGAAATTATGAATGATTACTAAAAAGAAGAAATTCTTTTCTTGAGAACTACGTTAATGATTTTCTTTATAGATTCTTGATAACTCTTTGGCGATTTCTTAATATTTTCTTGGAAATTCTTATGTTATGAACCCTAGAACTATGAGTTATGAAAGTTCCCAAATTTAAGACTTTAATTATGATGCTATCTTACGATTTTCTGTATAACTTTATTATTATGATATGATATGTATCTCATGAATGCAAATTTATGATACATGAATTGTAACCTCATGACGTGATGATATGAATGAAATTTATGAGCTATGGTCCTTAAATGTTATGAATATGAATCTTCGGGCTAATCCATGATCACATGAGCTTAAGAGATCCAAGCAGTCGACCGAAAAGGCATAAGTCTAAATGAAAAACGTCTGAAACTACGTTTGTTGACGTAGGTTATGGACCATACCGTTGGTTCAGGTGACTCATTTTATGCTCATGACCCCCGCCAATTCCTTTGAGTTTCATTCTTGCTAACGTACTCCCCAGGCGGGATACTTAACGCGTTAACTACAACACTGCACGGGTCAATACACACAACGCCTAGTATCCATCGTTTACGGCTAGGACTACTGGGTATCTAATTCCATTCGCTCCCCTAGATTTCATCTCTCAGTGTCAAAGTTGGCCCAACAAAGTGTTTTCGTCGTTAGTGTTCTTTCTGATCTCTATGCATTTCATCGCTCCACCAAATTCCCTAGTAAGGGCTATTTATGGATCCGTATGATATGTACATGTATGTGTCATACTCGGTAGGTATGAGATGACTTGGTTGATCAGGCCGAGATCAGAGACTACATGCGTTCATATATATATGGTGGTTTATATCGGTTACACTATTAATCTCTCATAATGAACTAAAATATGATAAAAGAGGTATCCCTAAGGTAGACTGAACGACCTCATCTCTTAACCTTCATATGTTACGATTATGACTATGTTAAATGTGCTTATATTGATCTTGATATGCATGTTATGTTTCATTCCATAGTTTTACATACAATATAATTTCTTATGTACTTACGTCCCTTCTATCGAAGGTGCTGCATCTTTTGCATCACTTACACGTGATCAAGCCACTTGCTAGGTTCTATAGCTTCTGCTATTAGTGAACCCGTCTCCGTTTTCTTAGGGAATAGCCTACATCTTTCCAGTGATTTATGTTTACGTGTTTAAGGTATACCGGAGGCCTTATTTCGGTAGGTATTACTCAGATATGTATAGAGACTTCATAGATAGATAGATGAACAATTATGTTACATTTGGCTCTTCGTGTCCTTTGACAATAGTTTTAAGTTTTTATGACTTATGTTAGAAATCTATTTTTATGAAACATGTCTTTTCAAATGCATTCTCCCGCTCATGTTTAGATGTATGCTCATGTTCAATGTCATGTTATGGATATGCTCGGGCTAGTAATGACATCAAGTGCCGGCCACTATGGGGTATAGGCTCAGGATGGGACAGTAGTATATATAACAAATTTGTTTCCTAATTTTTCTGTTTTCCCTTTCATAGTGCTAGTAGGAGATATTCTATTAATTTTTTTCTAATTAACTATTTTTAATAGATGGAAATTTAAAGCTATAATTTTTTTTATAAAATATTCACCAGAAGTTGTACATCATTGCGACAATTTAAAAGAAAGACATTCAGATAAAGTCATGTCTCATCTAGACAGTAGAAATTTCCTTATTGATGTCTGTTAACATATTTAATGTCCTATGAATGAAGTATATATATGATTCAAATCTTCAATCATAATGTAATGTTTTGTATTTGTAGGACCAAGTGTATGGGTTTTGAAGTTAGATTTGTTTGCGTACAAATACGAGAAAAGGAAATAATGAAGTTGGAAAGCAATCATTCCATATGCTATATACTAAATATATATATGGGAGAAAATAGAGGGGATTTATATTTTTAAGGTTTTAGCATTAATTTTTTATATTTTTAAAATTATCAATTCATATATAGTACTATATGTTACTCATAATTATTTTAGTGAACTTTAACCCATAGACAGTTTTGCAATGTTGGATCCGCCCGTAGGAGAAAACCTAAATGAATTACTACTATTGAAGGTTGTTTAATTGGTGAGAACTGAGATGTAATGAAATGAGTTATCCAATTCTATTCTTCTATTACTACAACAAAAGAGATATTTAGTGGCAATAGATTTTCTTTTAATATTACCGCAAAAATATTTTGCAGCAAATGAGTTAATCTAATTGTATCCAGAATCGCTAAAAGCCTTTAGTGACACTTATATAGGGTGCTGGTTATAAATAGCCATAATTATTATTGTTGCAAAACATTATGTAGTGACAGTTCAACTATTGCTGCTAAATATTTTATTTGTTGTAGTGTATATGAAATAAAATAATTTCGAGACTAATTACCATCAATTTGTAACCCCTTCTTGAGAATTGAAGAGTGTAATTATTCATGTCAACTACACTCAAGTACTTACTGACCAATAAAACACGTCAGACAATATAATTACACTCAATTATACCAAATCCAATTACCTGAATGACTTGCCATTAGCATTTCTTTTAGGCATATGAGTTCACTGAATATTTAACCATTATATTCTATGAGAAATTATTCCTCAATCTTACATTTTTTCATTTAAATGAGTGTTGGATTGATCTTCATGCTGATTGTTATTATGCACAATTTATTCTTATTTTTTTATTTATAATAGACATAAAAATCATGTGCAACGTACATATACTATCATGTTTAACAATTTTAATTAATATAGAACTTTATGATGTCGTTTATTCATTTTGATCGTATGCCTATTAGACTAAAACACAATGTATCACAATTTTTTAACATAAAATCACCACTGTTGCCTCACAAAGCAACCCTCTTTGTCTCTCTTTTCAAGTTTTACAAATTATTGAAATAATTTATAACTATATTTATTTATGTCCTTAATTGTTTTTTCCTATTGTAATTCATTATTAGGTGAAATCTAACTTAGCTTATTTATTGGCTTATGTACAAATAAAAAAATTTAAATAGAGGTTGTAACAAACACTAAAATGGTTGTAGTGATTTTCTCAACTCAACAACTAAACAATAGAGAGAACAAACTAACAAGCTTTGATTCATACGAAAACGAGCAATTACAGTATGAAGAACTCGAACAATAACACTAACTATAAAGAAGAAGGGATGAGGGAATAAGAGAGAATTGGGGATGAGAAGCACAGTCTTTGCCTAAGCATAATCATAATTTGCATAAACATTATTTTGCTCTCACTAGTCTTTATTTATCAACCCGGATCCCACACATAGCCACTTAATTCGGTATTGGGCCGATTTGCCAATACTGGTCTAGGCCCATTCATAACAATACTCCCAACTCCACTAAGAACCTTGTCCTCAAGGTTCGAGTAGGTATGAGCATCCCCTCATATAGTCAGATTGGTAAGCAACAACGAAGCAACTTCATTGGCAACCTGGAGTACTATAGACATGGTGGTCTCCTTATTGCTTAGCTGCTGATAAACATGGCAAAAATGTATACTAATGTGAGATTTTTCCAAAAGAGCAATGCACCTAGTGATATCATCCAAACTTGTCGAAGCACTATTGGCAGCCACATAAGGGAACTTTGTCATATTTTGTAGCACAGATGCCAAATAGAAGCTGCAATGTCCTTGATCTCATTCCATTCTTCCTTATCAGTAGTCATTTTTTTATCAAATGAAATATTTCCATGATTGACCAAAATGTAGGTAGTACTGCCAGATAATGGGATGCTGAGAATTTCACCAAGGCTACTGATAGGATCAAAAAGAGATCCAAAAGCACTTGAAACATCATGAAAATAGTACTTCGTACCATGCTCTTGTCAATGCTACAATTGTTCACCTCGAAGTACTGAGCAATAGTTGTCAAAGCTCTCCTTCTACCAAATCTCTCCACTAGAACTGATAACAACAAATTACAACCATGATCTTTCTGATTCACAATAAAACTCTTCCGCATTATCAAATTGAGTTCAGTTATAACTTGCCTCGTGTTAAATTAGGTTTTAGGCCTAACTCACACCCCAAAAGCTAGCTCAAAGGCCCAAGCCTTATAAGGAGTCCACCCATCTCATTAACCACCGATGTGGGACTTTTGTCAGTCTTTAACACCTTGCAACCACACATTTGTTCAAAAGGATAACAAAAACTAATGCATTACCTAAGCCATGATGTAATTTATGACGCGCAGCCAAATCTACTATCTCTATGACCCCATAAAGTGTGTAACAAGCAGAGTACACAACCTTCACCTTGTATAATCTCCTTGACACTTTTACCTCCCACACATGTACCATGCCAACGAGAGCAGTGATGCAACACTGATGTTTGTTGGAAGTTGGCAACCAAAATGTCATGTTGTACCACATAATATTCAGCGAAGACCAGTGAATGTGCAATTAAAGGACATGTTAATGCATTGCATTTATCGACAATAGAGAACACCTTGAACCAGTTAGACTTTACACATCCTAGTTGTCCGGGATCCCACACTCTACACATAGAATTTCAATACACAATTAAGAAAAACATGTCATTACATCCCAACAATAGTAGTTCTGAAACAAACCCGATTTCTCAACACAGATACATAAACATTATTTTCATTGATAACCAAATTATAATAACAACACTTGAATTACAAAGAGAAGTACTGAAATAACAAGTAACTAAAGATAGAGATAAGAATGAGGATGAAAAGTTAAGACTCTAGAAAGGAGATGAGAGGAACAGACGGTTTCTTCATAATACGCATAACCTTTCTGTCTAACCCCTATTCCTATTTAACCAATTGATGATTGGGCCTGGATCCCAAATAAAACTCTCTTATATTTTACTCGGCCCAATAATTCCATATAAATCAGTCTCATTCACAATTCCTAACACATAGGCCCGCACAAAGTCGACTTGATTCACAACAATACTCCCATCCTGAATAAGAACCTTGTCCTCAAGGTTCGGGTAGAAAAATATTGATATCATTACGACAAACTTGTTAAGACCTGGATATGTGTTAAGCGTTTCTTTAACAAGTATTATATCTTCTTTATCTTCCTGATCAATCCTTTGGAGGGAATATATCAATAGCCACTAGACTAAGGCAATATCAAATATGACATTCTCATCAACATTTGCAATGCTGTAATTGGAAATACATCAATACAGACTGACAGAAATTTCAATGACAATGTTGCTTCCATTTCGTTTTTAGTCAATACACTGATGTACTGGTTAATGTGGTTCATCATTGTATCCACATTATGATAAGAAACTTCAAGCTGAGACCATATAAATGTAACATAGGTCCAGAGAAAGGCATTAGCACTTGCCATTAATATACCACAAGGGGTTGGATAAAAGCAATAACTTTTTTAAAATTCAAGCTTTGCACATGCTGGATAGAACCATGAAGTAAGATTCTGAGCATTGCTCACTCCTTGGAATTCTTGATGGACAACTATACAACACATATTGCATTTTATTTTATTATTACCATCCAAATCTTCAACCCATCTATATTTACCACATCGCTCTGTCATCCACTTTGCAAGAACATGCTCATGTTCTTGTTCGAAGATTTCAAATAGTTGTTGGTGATCTACTTTCTGAGAATTCCAGCATCGCGCCATCCACTTTTCAATTCCAACAACAACAACAAGGAAAGATTCTCGATGATGCACAGTTAATACACAAATTGGTCTCTTAAGTTGCTTTATATTCACAAGAACATCTTGAGTTTGGATGTGGAACAAAATGCCACCATTCAAATTGTTTAACTTCACAAACTGCCGATATATTCCAGGACCCATACATGTAAAATTATACCCTGTCCAACTAAATTTCTTTGAGACCCCAAACATTTAAGATCATAACCATCACATTCAACAAGTTCAGGACGCATGTCCAAGGATAAAATAATAACGCAGCCAACATAGTTCCAGTTCCGACCATCATTAGTAACTTTTCTCATAAGTTTGGCATAATTGAAAGGGTAAGAAATAGAAGACATCTCCTCCCAACGTTGAGCAAGCCCGAAAGGGTAAGCAAATAATTGATTCCAATGATCATCTAAAGCTTTGCAAATATCAAACATGGAAAGGTCACATGTAGTAGATATTATAGAATTAATCTAGAATGAAGGCTTGTTTGCATTTGCAATCACAAATTCTATAGGTTTGTTTCTGATGTTTACAATTTCCTCTTCATCATTCTTGTCTTCATTTTCAACATCATCACCACAACTATTTTCAATTTTGGAAACAAAACATACCAGATCATTAGGGGTAATGAAAAATTCAATAGGCTTACTGGATGTACATAGAGAATTTGCATCTTTGTGCCTATCAGACGATTCACCAAACACCTTGTGCGCATTGGTATTGCGTTTGCATTCTGATTGTTCACCATTATATTGCGATAAAAGTGAATTGGTTATGTTTCTCCATTGTGGATGAACATATGTGTGACTTGGGAATAGTAAACCTGACTCACCGGGGCTATCCTCACAACAATTTTGGTACTCCGTCACATATGTTACCTGTTCGAGATTAGCGAATCTCCCTCCCATGGACTCAAATCCTTTTTGTTTAAATCAAATTCTCACCTTATCAGCAAAATGCGGCCAATCAATTAGTTGATTATTCCTAAATAGCTGTTGGTACCATTTTAATGCTTCACCATCAAGGTAGAACGACTCCACGTTAAGCTTCTGATCTTCCTCAATTTTATGGACATCGAAATAATGCTCTGCTTGGACTATCCAAGCCTCCGGATTCTTGCCTCCAAACTGCCATAATTTTGCATTTGTAACTGTATTCGGAGGTTCAAAAGAGGTTGCCTTTTCCCCCAAAACCTCCAGTAACATCGAACGAAATTCTGTGAGATCTTTACGGATAGAATCCTTCATTTCTCGTATTGAATCATCAATGAAATCCTTTAGTACTCTATGGTCATCCATTTGAAAGACCTCTGGATGAAAGTAAAAGTCAAAAGGGGGGGGGTGTGAATTAAAATTCCCTTCAGTCGACTTCCTACTCTGGTCAGTCGACTCACCTGCACGTTCGTAAAACAGATAAACAGTAATAATAACTTGCAGTAAGTAAATAACACAGAGTGTTTTTATACTAGTTCGGATCACCGATGTGGTGCCTGGTCCAGTCCTCTTGGGTTACAAGGGTTTCCTTAAGAGCTTGTTGAGAACTTGGGTGTTACAGACTGTTACAATTAAGAGTCCCGTCTGATATGAAAATCAGATCTTCTTATTCGACACAATCTCTACCTGTATAACCTACACTCAAATCTTTCTTTCTCTTTTCTTTTCAATTGTTCACTCAAGGGTGTACAAAGTTTTATGAAAGATAAAAGAAGATTACAATATAAGTTCAAGTGAAGTGCCTACTTCACAACTGAGGCTTAGGCAAGGATTATATAGTATCTGAGGACTACTCTTGTTAAGGAATAACCCAAGGGATTTTTATCTCAATTAAGGATAATTGAGATATTCCTTGATTGAGGCGATTTGTTGATCCATGTCCATATCAGATATGTGCATGGTAAATCGCTTATTATCCTTCTCGATTTGCTAGCGTGATTTGATCAGCAGATCTTAATTCCTTGGCGTGATTTTCTGCTCCATCTTGCTCAACTTGGCTGGCTTGATTTCTTTCCTTGTCTGATCAGTATATCTTGGATCTTTGACTTAAATTACATCTCTTCCTTATATGGATAATTTGATTTCGTCTGTCAATCAAGGTGAGATGTATGCTGGATTTGGCCCATCTGTATGTTGATTCTAACTTCCTAGATAGATGTTGTCCTTTCTATTAAATCAGTCAAATATTATTTTCCATCTTGGTGTAATCAAATATTCTTTTCTATATTGGTGTTGTCTGCATAATATTATTTTCCATCTTAGTGTAATCAACTATTCTTTTCCATCTTGGTGTTGTCTGCATAGATACTTCCTTTTTTATTTCAATGCCTGCGAGGATTGTGAGAATGTCTATTATCAAAACCAACCGATTCTAAGGAGTTAACAATCTCCCCCTTTTTGATAATGGCAACTTATTCACAATTTTAATATGAAGTATAGAAAGTCAAAGGTATTTCCCTGATAGGAACTGTTCGTGGGTTCTTTAACTCCCCCTGCCTATGAGATCAACCGATGTTGTATGCTCCCCCTTTCTATATGCCGTGTCTAGATTTTCTCCCCCTTTGACATAATCAAAAAGGAAAACAAACAAAAACAACAAACACGATAGGCAAAAAAAATGATGCAGGCTTGTGAACAATCACCAAGACACATTCCTCATGCTTGTGAAAGTATGAGGGTCATAAGCAACATATCAACACAGGAAACCGGTAAGCTTAATTAATAAGTACAGTAATACTAAGACATTCTCGAAGGAAACAAAATCTTTCCTCAAGCAAGGGATTTGTTAAAAAAATCGGCTAACTGCTTTTTAGAATCAACAAATTCAAGCAGAAAAGCACCATTTTCAACATGATCACAGCATATTTAGATAGAATAATGACACTATTATAATCGCAAAAATAGGTACTCCCTCAAAGGATAAATCATAGTCGAGGAGTTGATGCATCATCCAAAGTAGTTGAGTGCCACAACTTTCAACGTCAAATACTCAGGAAATAAGAGATTTTCCCAAAAACTGGTATGTTCCACTGGTGCTTTTTCTGTCGTTTTTATCACCTGCAAAGTCAGCATCTGAATATCCAATTAAGTCAAAATTTTCAGAAAAAAAAGGATACCATAACCCCATATCAGAGGTTCCAATGAGATATCAAATAATTCGTTTCACAACGGTAAGATGTGATTCCTATGGAGCGGATTGAAATCGTGCGCATTTGCAAACGCTGAACATGATGTCTGGTCGACTAGCAGTGAGATATAATAGAGACCTGATCATTCCTCGATAAAGTTTTCCGTCAACTGCTTGTTCTGTTGTATCGGATTCTAGACGAGTGGAAGGACTCATGGGAGTTCCAAAGGCTTTACCCTTTTCCAAACTTTTTGATGAACTCTTTTGCATACTTTCCTTGATTTATAAAAATTCCTTTATCTGACTAGTTTTATTCCGAATGACCAATCTATTTTCGTCCAATTTCTTGTGAAATGTCCATTTAGTTCCTATCACAGAACAATTCTTAGGGCTTTCGTAAGGACCCATACTTGATTCTTTTCAAATTAATCAAGTTCTTCTTTCATTGCTTGTGTCCAAGACTCATCTTCCATTGCTTCATTAATTCGTTTCGGTTCCATTTGAGATATGAGAGTTAATGAAACTGGTTTCTTGAGAGAGGATCTCGTCTGGATTTTGTAATCTGATTTTTCCAGAATGAAGTTTTCAGGATAGCTGGCGTTGTGTCTCCATTCCCTGGGAATGTTTACTTTATCGACTAGATTAGTCAACTCTACTTCTACAGTAGCTGACTTTTCAGTGAGATTTTCAGTGGACACTTTTGGAACCTCGTCTGCTGGTTTGGATGTATCAATTTCATCCTCACCTGTTTCACTTTCCTGCATTCTTGGATTAGTGTCATCAAATACCACATAGACAGATTTTTCAACATTTAAAGTTCTTTTATTAAAGACTCGAAAGGCCCTGCTAATAGGCGCATAACCTAGAAAAATACCTTTGTCACTTCTTGGATCAAATTTTCCAAGATTTTTTGTACCATTACTGTGGACGAAGCATTTACATCCAAAAGGATGGAAATAACTGATGTTAGGTTTCTTTCCTCTCCAGAGTTCATAAGAAGTCTTCTTTAGTATAGGCCTGATAAGACACCTGTTAAAAATGTGACAAGTAGTACTTACTGCTCCTGCACAAAAATGATCAGCAAGACTTTGATCGAGTAGCATTGTTCTTGTTGTATCTCGTAATGATCAATTTTTCTTTTCTACTACTCCATTTTGCTGATGTGATCTTCTTCTTTGCGTGTCCAAGCTTTCGATGCCATATCCAAGGATAGCTTGAGATTCTACTAGATCACATTATGAGCTGAGGGTGATAGTTTCAACTCCAATTACTTCTCCTTTTGCGTTATCTCTAAATCTTACAAATCCTCAAGCAATGTTTTTAATAGTTTGAAATCTTCTTTCTTTTTTGTCTAGAGCATCCACCCACATTCCTTTCTTGTAGTTTTTTTTGGTATGCTCCTGCAAAACAAGTAGATTAATTTATTTTTGGTACCTAAGTATTTTTGGGTCCTTGAGGGTTAGGATTAACAACTTTTGGTCTCCAAATCCATTTTCCAGAAGAAAATTTCCTACAGTTAAAAGATTTGTGACAAATGTCACCACAAGTATAACAAGAGAAACTAACAAAAGTTTCAGCAGAAAGATAAGGAGAATTAGATATATATCTGTTGGAACTATGATTATGAGATCTTCTCTTGTAATTGAGAGTAGATCTTTTGGATCTGACAGAGCTATGACTAGAAGATTTTTTGATATTGTTCAACTGCATTTTTACTTCATCCATGTTTTCTTCTAGTAAGTCGACTTCAACCTGTCTTGCTTCGAGAAGAATTTGCCAACCTTTCTTTTCTTGAGCAATCTTATTGTATTCATCAATGACTTTCTGCAGTTCGTCAGTAACCATATCCAAAGATTTTGTAAGTCATTACAGTTTGGGCAATTGAAAGATCTTACCTTACTCGTTTCACCTAGTGCCATTGAGCATATGTTGGCGGTTTCATCATGATCATCTTCGGATGTTTCTCCTTGACTCCAGGCTTCGACATTTTTTGGATCGTCATTTCTTCGATTATTTTTCCTTTTTCGTTCTGGACAGTTTTGTTTGATATGTCCTAGTTTTCCACAATAGTAGCAACGATCATCATTTCTTTTGAAATCATTGTTATTAAATTCCTGTTGAGGTCTCTGTCTTCTTTGTCTAAGCATTTTTTTGACTCCTCTATTTATGAGAGCCATTCTTTTGCTTTGATATTCATCGACTTCTTCTCCAATGTCAGATGTCTTAACCGTAAATGCCACAGTCTTCTTTTTATCATCCTTGTTGTACTTGTTAATATGATTCTGTTCATAGGCCATTAGGTTGCCTCAAAGTTCATCGTATGTCATTTTTGCAGATCTCCATCTTCAAGAATGGCAACTTTAGTTTTCCAAGCCTTAGGAAGACTTCTAACGAGGTTTCTGACCTGTAGTGCATTTGAATACACCATTCCAAGTGATTTGAGTTTGCAGACAATTTTACTGAATCTCGAGAACATGGTTTCAACATTTTCATCTTCAGCCATTTTGAACAACTCATATTCACTTACAAGTGAATTGATATGAGCTTCATTTACTTTAGTAGTTCCTTCATAAGTCACTTCTAGTTTGTCCCACATTTCTTTCGCAGTTTCACATGTTGATATTTTGTCATATTCTGCTCCACTCACTGCACAATATAACAAACTTATAGCTCTAGCATTAGTTTGAATTACATCTTGTTATTCCTTAGTGATATCAAATGATTCAGGATCAAATGGTTTTTCAGTGCCATCTTTTTCAGTCAATCTAGGAATAGGTTTCGGGCCCTTCTTGATTACTATCCATGCTTGATGATCATTTGAAGAGACAGATTCTGAATCTGTCTTTTCAGTGACAGTAATGTTGTCCATTAAAGTATGGTGGTCGGTGTGAAGAATGTCTGTCTTGAAGTAACGCGCCAGGAATTTGATAGTGTGCCATTTGATCTTTGCTCACGTCTGGTTAAACACTGAAGTAGTGAGACCTGCTCTGATACCAATTGAAAGTCAAGAGGGGGGGGTGAATTAAAATTCCCTTCAATCGACTTCCTACTCTGGTTAGTCGACTCACTTGCACGTTAGTAAAACAGATAAACAGTAATAATAACTTGCAGTAAGTAAATAACACAGAGTGTTTTTATATTGGTTCGGATCACCGATGTGGTGCCTAGTCCAGTCCATTTGGGTTACAAGGGTTTCCTTAAGAGCTTGTTGAGAACTTGGGTGTTACAGAATGTTACAATTAAGAGTCCCGTCTGATATGCAAATCAGATCTTCTTCTTCGACACAACCTCTACCTGTATAACCTACACTCAAATCTTTCTTTCTCTTTTCTTTTCAATTGTTCACTCAAGGGTGTACAAAGTTTTATGAAAAATAAAAGAAGATTACAATATAAGTTCAAGTGAAGTGCCTACTTCACAACTGAGGCTTAGGAGAGGATTATATAGTATCTGAGGACTGCTCTTATTGAAGAATAACCCAATGGATTTTTATCTCAATTAAGGATAATTGTAACGACCCGAGAGCACCCCCTAGTCATTACCGGCGTATTCGACCTCTCGAAGGTCTTATACAAGCCCTTAGCATTCGTCATAGCATTTATCATAGAAAAATAGTGGAAAACTTAAAACTTTTTCATAATATAACACAAGACATAAAAGTCACCTCATTAAACCTTTAAAACAAAATCGGAATACTACGTCTCAAGGTAGCCATCTTAAAACATAACTACAACACAAGAGGGACACAGCCCTTACAATACAAAAGAAACTACTATCTAGTACATAGAACTTAAGGAAACTCTTTAACATAAAGGTCCTTGAATCTTTAACGACACACCCGAACTTGGGAATAGTAAGCCAAGCTCATCACTTCTAGGAAAGACCCTTTAGACACCATCACCTACATTTGGTGTAAAAAGATGAAGAAGAATGGTGTTAGTACAAGAATACACTAAGTATGATAACCATGCAAAACATGTTTTTAAAAGAACATTTAGTTGGAAACTGTGCATCATGCCTATTTAGAGAAACTTCAAGAACATTTAGTACAATGGGCACCATATAAAGCACATACACTATCATACACATGGAAACCATTCATAATAACACATAGATCCACTTATAACATTTTAGGCACATTCAATGCATACAGTACATTACCTTCCTCTTTATCTTAACTCATTTCCTCAAGCAACCCTTAGGGAATACTTGGCTTAATGTATCGCCTTAAGTTACCAAAGGTGAACTTACATATAGCCCTCATCAATCTAACCACATATATTCATAGAGTCATAAGCACACCATAAGACATAGTCTTCACATAGGAACCATCACCTAAGACAACCCCCAAGTCACACTAGTGCAATGTGCAAGTAGCATCCCATAATATCACTCACACCAAGTGTTCCTAGGAAGCCACCATAGACTAGGCACATCGTATTCAACAAGTCATAACATCTTCATTCAACATTAGACATAAGACCAACATACTTCATAACATCACATAAGGACTCATTCCTTTACTACATCATTTGTCATAACCCATTTAGTTCATATCATAGGTAAACCACCCTCACAACCCCTTCACAAGCTCACTTGTGCAATGTACACATGGAGTCCCATACCCCCACATATACTAAGCAAACCCATTAAGAAGTCATAAGTGTAATTCACATG
>JAJOOF010011403.1:0-29574 GCA_029582545.1 Solanum lignicaule
GTTTTGAGCCAGATTCCACAACTGCCATCTAAAGCCTCGGGAAGTGAACAAAGGGTCGTTCTAGACCAAAATCGATCTTCCGAAGCTAACCTAGCTGTTAGAATTTTCATCTGAGCACGTCTTCCAAGAAGGTTGACCAAAGTCAACTTTTCAAGTTATAAAATCTCCAAAACAGGGAAACGGGCCTAAAACCCAAACGAACGACCAGGCGACCGAACAATCAGTGCCAGCAAGTCATAAATGACTTGGGGTCTCTACAGGAACGCTCTAAACGAGGGAATGAATTCTTTAATTTAAAAATGACCTGGAGGGTCATTGCAAGAAGAAACAAATATAGACGAAGATAATGACTCAAAGAAGATGTTTCTTCAATCGTCAATTGCTAATATTATTGCTACTGACGTTTTCAAAGGAGATAGAAAAGAAGTTGTTGATGAAGCATGGAGGCGTACCGTTTTGCAACCATGCTTGGACATTGTGTAAAGATTTTTCAAAACTGACGATCACAATATTATTATTGAGTGAACTTGAACTATCATTATATCTATCTTGAGTTATTTTGTCTCTTCGACACTTTAATTTGAACCTATTTTGTACAGTTTATATCGCATTACAGATATATATATATATATGATATGACCCTTCTTTCTAAATATATTATTCTTATCTGTAAAAACATTGTTATTTACAGAGTAAATATTTAAGCTTTATAAAAAATATTTATTTTAAGTTTCGATCCAATCCCAATCCCCAAGTCCAAGTCCAAGTCTTCTATATTTAATATATATTAACAAAAATACGTACTAACACAATTACATGAGATTATTCATAATGTCAAGGTAATAGAGTGAGAAATTAAATGACCATAAATGTTCGGGAAGATTCTACCCTAAAAGAATTTGAAAGAATAGAATTCTTAACTCAAAATTTAAAATTGTTCCATAGACAAAAAAGAGAAAATAATAAATTTGCAATCTATCGGTAATGATCTATTAAGGAAATGTATTCTACCTAATTCAATCACGATGATGGAAGCTTGATTCTATAAAATATTTATCTATTATTATATGTTGCACAAGTTAATATAAATACTCGTAATTGAAATAGTTCTCGATAATTGTTCCCTTCCCTCTAATGAAATTAGACTTAACACTTATGACATGTTGTTAAATAGTGTAAGAATTGATGCATTATCACTTGAATATATTCTGTCAGAAATATTATGGAGTTCTTTTTACAATCCTTTTGTAATCGATCTTGTCATCAATCCTGTATGTAAACTCATAATAATGTACATATAGAAACGTCATCTAAAAATTATTTATGCTTAAACACCAAAATTCAAGGTGACATATCTGTATATTTTTTCAAGAACTATTCTTATCCTAAGAGATATGAATTATATATATATAAATTTGGTATAACAATTAATAAGTTTATAATCACATTTCTACTATAAAAGCCAGGTTGTATGTAATCTCGTAACAATGTACATCTAATAACTTTATTCTAAAATATATTAAATAACTATTACCAAAATTCAAGTTGACATATCTATAAATTTTTAAAAGGTCATTCTTATCTTAAAAAATATCAGTAATTCTGAATATGGTATGTCAATTAATAAGTCCACAAACATATTTTATTAGAAAAGGTGAATGCAATTTCTTTCATAGACACCACAAAAAAAAATTACATAGTATATTCCATCTGAACCAAGGTTTCTACCTATTAACTTTATATTTACAAGATTTTTTAATGTATGTTTGCATGATTGGTTTTCATGAGATTATTTACTATTGTAAACTAATCATTATTTTTATTTTATTTTACGTGTAGCTAAAATGAATACTTTCATCAACAATAATAAGTTCAACAACAAGAAAGTGGTGTTCATAATGGGAGCAACATGAATGGGAAAATCTCGTCTCTCTGTTAACCTTGCCACCCATTTTCGAGGAGAAATAATCAACTCGAACAAAATGCACATATATAAGGGATTTGCAATTCTTACAAGCAAGATCACACACACTGAGAAACAAGGTGTACGACATTATTTGTTAGGTATATATATTTATTTCCAACAATATTTATATCAAATGATTACCCAGATAATTTAATAGTAGTAATTGTTTGATTCTAGTGGAAAATATACTTTACTATTAAAAAATTAATATATATATATATATATATAATTTTTTTTTATACCAAATAATAAGTTTATAATTACATTTATACTATAAAAGCCCAGTTGTATGTGATATTCTAACAATGTACATCTAATAACTTTATCCTAAGATATATTTAATAATTATTACCAAAATTCAAGTTAACTTCTCTATAAATTTTTCAGAAGTCAATCTTATCCTAAAAAATATCAGTAATTCTGAATATGGTATGTCAAATAATAAGTCGACAAACAGATTTTACTATAAAAGCTGAATGCAATTTCTTTCATAGCCACCATTAAAAAAAATAAAAAATTCAACATAGTATATTCCATCTCAAGGAAGGTTTCTACTTATCAACTTTATAATTACAAGACTTTTTAATGTTTGTATGCATGAGTGGTTTTCATGAGATTATTTACTATTGTAAACTAATTTTTATTTTTATTTTATTTTATGTGTGGTTAAAATGAATACTTTCATCAACAATAACAATTTCAACAAGAAGAAAGTGGTGTTCATAATGTGAGCAGCAGGAATGGAAAAATCTCGTCTCTCTGTTGACCTTGCCACCCATTTTGGAGGAGAAATAATCAACTCGGACAAAATGCACGTATATAAGGGACTTGAAATTGTTACAAACAAGATCACAAACACTGAGAAACAAGGTGTACGACTCTATTTGTTAGGTATATATATTTATTTCCAACAATATTTATATCAAATGACTACCTAGATAATTTAATAGTAGTAATTGTAGATTCTAGTGGAAACTATACTTTACTATTAAAAAATTCTTTACTCCAATTTTGAGAAAGTTAATTTGATCACATTTTCTTAGGTGAAATTGAGCCAAATTTCAACTTCGCATCTGAAGATTTTTGTTTGCAAGCTATTGTCTACATAGAAATTTTTTTTTAGACTCAACCTGTTCCAACTATTGTTAGAGGGTCGAATTCGTATATTGAAAAACTTGTGGAAGACCTTGTTTTCATGTTCAAATATAAGTATGATACTTTCTTTATTTGGATTGATGTAGAGCAATCAATCTTGAACCGTAGAGTTGACATGTGGGTTGATCAAATGGTCAAAGCAGGTAATATTTGTAATTGTTTTATGTATCAATCAAGATATAAAAATGCATCTAGCTAAAAAAATTCTTATATAATTTTCTTAATAATATTTTTTGTTATCAAATCTATGTTCCTTTAAATAAAATTCTTCTTTAAATTTATGTTGCATGCAACGATAGTCGATGAGGTGCGGCAGATTTTCATTCCAAATGTAGATTACACCAAAGAAATTCGATGGTCCATTGGTGTCCCCAAAATGGACAGATATTTAAGAGAAGAAACAAATATAGACGAAGATAATGAATCAAAGAAGATGCTTCTTCAATTGTCAATTGCAAATATCAAGCGTAATACTCGTTTATTAATTTGTCACCAACTTGACAAGATTCCACTGTAAATGAATGAGAAAATGTGGTTGGTGCATCATAATATTGCTACTGACGTTTTCAAAGGAGATAGAAAAGAAGTAGTGGACAAAGCATGGAGGAGTACCGTTTTGCAACCATGTTGGACATTGTGTAAAGATTTTTCAAAAGTGATGATCACAATATTATTATTGAGTGAACTTAAACTATCATTATCTCTATCTTGAGTTATTTTGTCTCTTCGGCACTATAATTTGAACCTATTTTGTACAGTTTGTATTGCATTACAGATATATATATATATATATATATATATGATATGATATTTCTTTCTATATATATTATTCTTATCTGTAAAAACATTGTTATTTACAGAGTAAATATTTAAGCTTTATAAAAAATATTTATTTTAAGTTTCGATCCAATCCCAATCCCCAAGTCCAAGTCCTAGTCTTCTATATTTAATATATATTAACATAAATACGCACTTACACAATTACATGAGATCATTCATAATGTCAAGGTAATAGTGTAAGAAAATAAATGACGATAAATGTTCTGGAAGATTCTACCCTATAAGAAGTTGAAAGAATAGAATTCTTAACTCAAAATTTAAAATTGTTCCATAGACAAAGAAGAGAAAATAGTGAATTTGCAATCTATCGGTAATGATCTATTAAGGAAATATATTCTACCTAATTCAATCACGATGATGGAAGCTTGATTCTATAAAATCTTTATCTATTATTATATGTTGCACAAGCTAATATAAACACTCATAATTGAAATAGTTATCGATAATTGTTCCCCTCCCTCTAATGGAATTAGACTTAACACTTATGACGTGTTGTTAAATAGTGTAAGAATTGATGCATTATCACTTGAATATATTCAGTTAGAAATATTATTGAGTTCTTTTTACAATCCTTTTGTAATCGATCTTTTTGTCAATTCTGTATGTGATCTCATAATAATGTACATCCAGAAATGTCATCCTAAAATTATTTAAGCTTAATCACCAAAATTTAAGGTGACGTATCTGTATATTTTTTCAAGAACTATTCTTATCCTAAAAGATATGAATTTTATATATATATATATATATATATATATATATATATATATATATTAATTTGGTATAACAATTAATATGTTTATAATCACATTTCTACTATAAAAGCCAGGTTGTATGTGATCTCCTAACAATGTACATCTAATAACTTTATCCTAAAATATATTTAATAATTATTACCAAAATTCAAGTTGACATATCTATAAATTTTTTTAAAGGTCATTCTTATCCTAAAAAATATTAGTAATTCTGAATATGGTATGTCAATTAATAAGTCCACAAACAGATTTTATTGGAAAAGCTTAATGCAATTTCTCTGAACTGGCTTAGTAAAGTAGAAATCATTTGTTGTCAACTGTTCATAGTCAGCAGTGGAAGAGGGCGTAGCTTTGATTGCTCAAGTTGCCCTCTCATGGTTCATAGCCACCATAAAATTAAAAACAAATTACATAATATATTCCATCACAAGTAAGGTTTCTACTTATTAAATTTATATTTACAACGTTTTTTAATGTATGTATGCATGAGTGGTTTCATGAGATTATTAACTATTGTAAACTAATAATTATTTTTATTTTATTTTATGTGTAGCTAAAATGAATACTTTCATCAACAATAACAAGTTCAACAAGAAGAAAGTGGTGTTCATAATGGGAGCAACAGGAATGGGAAAATCCTGTCTCTTTGTGACCTTGCCACCCATTTTCGAGAAGAAATAATCAACTCGGAAAAAATGCACGTATATAAGGTAGTTGAAATTGTTACAAACAAGATCACACACACTAATAAACAAGGTGTACGACATTATTTGTTAGGTATATATATTTATTTCCAACAATATTTATATCAAATGAGTACCTAGATAATTTAATTGTAGTATTTGTAGATTCTAGTGGAAAGTATATACTTTACTATTAAAAAGTTAATATATATATATATATATATATATATATATATATATATACATATTCATTTGGTATATCAATTAATAAGTTTATTATCACAATTTTTACTATGAAAGCCCAGTTGGATGTGATCTCCTTACAATGTACATCAAACAACTTTATCCTAGAATATATTTAATAATTATTTCCAAAATTCAATTTGACATATCTATAAATTTTTCAAAAGTCATTCTTACCCTAAAAAATATCAGTAATTTTGAATATGGTATGTCAATTAATAAGTCCACAAACATATTTTACTGTAAAAGTTGAATGCAATTTCTGTCATAGCCACCATAAAAAAAATATATTTTATACATAGTATATTCAATCTCAAGCAAGGTTTCTACTTATTAACTTTATATTTACAAGATTTTTTAATGTATGTATGCATGAGTGGTTTTCATGTGATTATTTACTATTGTAAACTAATTATTATTTTTATTTTATTTTATGTCTAGCTAAAATGAATACTTTCATCAATAATAACAAGTTCAACAAGAAGAAAGTGGTGTTCATAATGAGAGCAACAAGAATGAGAAAATCTCGTCTTTTTGTTGACCTTGCCACCCATTTTCTAGGAGAAATAATCAACTCGGACAAAACGCACATACATAAGAGACTTGAAATTGTTACTAACAAGATCACACACACTGAGAAACAAGGTGTACAACACTATTAGTTAGGTGCATCTATTTATTTCCAACAATATTTTTATCAAATGACTACCTATATAATTTAAGAGTAGTAATTGTAGATTCTAGTGGAAAATAATCTTTTCTGTTGAGAATTAATATATATATATAAAATATAATTTGGTATACCAATAAATAAGTTTATAATCAGATTTTTACGATAAAAGCCCAGTTGTATGTGATCTCCTAACAACGTACCTCTAATAACTTTATCCTAAAATATATTTAATAATTATTACCAAAATTCAAGTTGACATATCTAGAAATTTTTCCAAAGTCATTCTTATCCTAAAAAATATCAATAATTCTGAATATGTTATGTCAATTATTAAGTCCACAAACATATATTACTATAAAAGCTGTATGCAATTTCTTTCATAGGCACCACAAAAAAAATATTATTTTTTACATAGTATATTCCATCTCAAGCAAGGTTTCTAGTTATTAACTTTATATTTACAAGATTTTTTAATGTATGTACGCATGAGTGGTTTTCATGAGATTATTTACTATTGTAAACTAATTTTTATTTTTATTTTATTTTATGTGTAGATAAAATGAATACTTTCATCAACAATGAAAAGTTCAACAAGAAGAAAGTGGTGTTCATATGGGAGCAACATGAATGGAAAAATCCCGTCTCTCTGTTGACCTTGCCACCCATTTTCGAGGACAAATAATCAACTCAGACAAATTGCACGTATATAAAGGACTTGAAATTGTTACAAACAAGATCACACACACTGAGAAACAAGGTGTACGACACTATTAGTTAGGTATATATATTTATTTCAAACAATAATTATATCAAGTAACTACCTAGATAATTTAATAGTAGTAATTGTAGATTCTAGTGGAAGATATACTTTACTATTAAAAATTTATTATATATATATATATATATATATATATTAATTTGGTATACCAATTAATAAGCTTATAATCACATTTTTACTATAAAAGCACAGTTGTATGTGATGTTCTAACAATGTATATCTAATAAATTTATCCTAAAATATATTTAATAATTATTACTAAAATTCAAGTTGACATATCTATAATTATTACCAAAATTTAATTTATTCATATTTATTTCCAACAATATTTATATCAACAGACTCAACGTGTTCCAATTATTGTTGGAGGGTCAAATTCGTATATTGAAAAACTTGTGGAATATCCCGTGTTCATGTTCAAATATAAGTATGATACTTGCTTTATTTGGATTGATGTAGAGAAATCAGTCTTGAACCGTAGAGTTGACAGGAGGGTTGATCAAATGGTCAATATAGGTAAATTTTGTAATTGTTTTATGTATCAATCAAGATATAATCATGCATCTAGCTAAAAACTTTTCCTGTATAATTTTTCTTAATAAGATTTTTGGTTATCAAATCTATGTTCCACTAAATAAAATCTTCTTTAAATTTATGTTGCATGCAGGGCTAATGGATGAGGTGTGGCAGATTTTCATTGCAAATGCAGATTACATCAAAGGAATCCGACGGTCCATTGGTGTCCCCATAATGGACCGATATTTAAGAGAAGAAACAAATATAGACGAAGATGATGAATCAAAGAAGATGATTCTTCAATCGTCAGTAGCTAATATCAAGCGTAATACTCTTTTATTAATGTCACCAACTTGGCAAGATTCAATGATTAATTAATGAGAAAATGTGGTTGGTGCATCATATTATTGCTATTGACGTTTTCAAAGGAGATAGAAAAGAAGTTGTAGACGAAAAATAGAGGAATATGATGTTTGCGTAATCAAGATACAACTTCCGATGCAAGTGTCTACGATCGTACAATAGTTTAGTAACCCAACCAAGGGTTGGAATCGTTCCCAAGAGAGTGGTTTGAGAATTAATAAAAAAATAAAATTTAGTTCTAACTTATCGTAGCAAAAGACATTAACGATTAGAAATATTGTAAATTAAATGGGGACACAAGAGTGTCAATCAACAATGGAGTTTTGTCACTAGTAAGTAAAAACATCAAAATAAACAAGGATTTCTAAGTAATGAAAGGGGATCCTTTGGATGTGACGGGAATATGGGTTAAGCTAGATTATTGGGTACATGCTTTCGATAGAAGATTAGTAGAATAATTGTGATTGGGCTAAACTTTAAGGGGGATAAGCTCTCTCTCGAGCAACTTACCCCGTTTCAAATGCGTTCTTCTCGGACAACAACTTGTCGCATGAAGACCAGCCTAGGCCTTAACCCACTCAATCTCTCGAGCTGAGTGTGTGGGAATGAGACTAGGATTTACTCTTTCGAGTTGAACCGCTTGTCGACCCACTCCCACTAGCCATCAATTTAGTAGTTTTAGTTTTATGACCTCTCTCTCTCGCAAGCCAAAAACACATAAATAAACTATTATTTGCAATTTCAAATTCATTAAATTCATCCAAAACTACTAAACGAAATCACAATTAAACTACGATTAAACTTTCAACAAGCAAGACCCAATAATTATCTTAACCCATATTCGCTAAATCACACCCCAAGAATTGGGGTTTTTTGCCACACATATAAAAGAGATAGAACTTATACTAAATTGAGCTTGCATTCAACTGGGTATGAAGATTTAAGTCTTGATACAGGCCAGAATTGAAGAATCTAAGAGACCCAAATCCAAATCTTGAAGATGAAACCCTTTGTATCTTCAAGTCTTCAAAACTCTCTCAAACTTAGAGCAAAAATATCAAAAAGTACTATTATATATAAAAATTAAAATAATTGTTCGACTCTTAAAACTACAAATCTAACTAGAATTCGTAGTTTTCACAAATTTGTGTTGCAGCGGTTCATTCGGCGTTGTTAGCCGGAATCGCCGATCAACTCGGCGATTCACCTTTTGTTGTAGTTCATCCCCATCTTGCACCAGCCTTCAGCATCGTTGTGCTCTGGGTCATTGGGCGACATGGTACTGCTTCCCGGAACTTCTCGATGATGCGCCGACTACTCCCTTTTTCCGCCGACTTGATCCTTTCCTTCAGGGCTCAGCACACTGGAACAAAAGGCGAAGTAAGACCCTTCGGTGACTCACCAAGTGAGCTCGGTGATCCTCAGTCCTTCATTTCTTCATTTTTTTCAGCCTTTTCGTTCCTTTTTGCGACGTAGTGTCCATGCTTTCCTTCAAACTTCAAATACCTGAAACTTAAGGGTTTTCATTAGATATTGAGATAAAATAAGCATTTGAGGACATAATTTCTATTAAAATATAGCCCTAAATGAGTCCAATTTGTGGACTCATCAACACCCCGTACTTAAACTTTTGCTTGTCCTCAAGTAAAACTCAAGTTCAGCAGTTCAACAAGCATGTCTCAAACAATGCTACACAAGACTCAATTATGAATGTACACAACAAGACTGAATTTACTTATGCAAGGATCAATTGTGTACTCAAAGATTCATGTTATGACACACCATTACCAAATATTCTTGAGCTCACAATACTTACTTCAAATGCAAGTTCAAGCTCAACAAAAGCCTTTGAATGCCCTGACAAAAATGATGATTCCATTTTCACATGCAAAGGTATAATCAATTTAAAGTTCAGGAATCAGACACAACGCTCACACTCACAAAGATGACACAATGCATGCTTTCACCCATAGGTTTGTCCGTATTTTCCAATCAACCTTTGTTTCGACTTTCTCAAGATCACAAAGGTCTTAACAAGGCTTGTAACGCGGTTGAGTGTAAAGTTATGGTCATTTAGGCTCAGTGACTTTTATCCTCATGAAATGTGGTTCACTCAACACTTCCTTTCTTTTTCCTTCATCATTTTCATTAGTGCATCATAGGCCATCTTATTATTCGCTTCTCATGGATTGTTCGGAACACTTTTTTCTTTTGTACTTTATTCCACAACTTTCTCTTTTTTTTATTGTTTTCTTCACCTTTTCTCTTTATCTTTTTTTTTTATATGGAAGGGTTACATTTTTCTCAAAACCATGGGTTAAAAGAGACTACACTTCTTGACTTTCCCTTTTTCTTTTTCACCACACCCCCAACTTAGCCTAAGTTGGCTATTCAATTAACCACAATTCAAGAGAATTATAGGTAATGGATTAAGAAAGGTCTAGTTTTCATGAAATTTCTTCCAAAGAAGGGTAAGGCTCAAGCGGTGTTCAAGAGAGAATCACACGCTCACAAGGTAGGTCACAAAAGAGGTATATGTCAAATTGGTTCACACTCTTCGAGGTTGCCTAAGATCATATCAAGAGAAAGTTTTACTTAGTCAACCAGACCAATAGGGAAAATTCTAGGTGTTGTCATCCAAGGTTCCAGGTAAGCTTATCACACAAGGCATCGACATTTAAGACAAACAAGACTCCACACTTTCGCTAGTGTGCAACGGTCATTACAAGAGACTCAATTCGACAATAGGCTAGTCACAACGAGATGCAAAGAGTTCACATATTTTCTATGCAACTTCATTTGGCCTCATCATAGCCGTACATTCATGATCGTTCGATTGCAAGCACTATTCAAGTCATCGGTATTGATCAAAACCGAGACTCAAATTTTCCAAGGAACAATCACATTCTAGTGCATACAAGAGGTGGCAAAAATTTGCAATTTTTTTTCGAAAGGGTCAAAATCATTTTTCAATTAAAACAAAAGGGAGCCATAAGCTCAAACATCCACAAAAACGCAGTATAAATGCAATTTTAAACAGAACAACCCAAATATATACAAAAACACGAACATCAATATTCACACAAAAGTTGGACTCACCCCACCACAAATAAAAGCATTTGTCCTCAAATGCAAATGAAAGTATCCAAAAGTAAAAATATAGTAAGGCAGAGAGGGAGGTAAAGAGGGGTTCCTATCTACACAGTTGCTCCATCTGTCTGGGCATCAGTGCCCGGTGCATCACTCTGGTCCTGGGTCTCAGTACTCGGAGTCACCTCAGAAGAAATAGCAGTACCAGACCCACTAGGAGCTGCCAAGGGTGTTTCTGCCAAAAAGGCCTGCACAACTGTATAGAATCCCTGGGCCCACGAAGGAACATTAGGATCACTAATAGTGGGGCTCTTGCCCTTGCCTTTATTTCCAGGTGGAGGTTCTTGTCTTCCCTTCTTGAGAGGATTTGAACCCCATTCATTTATTGTGATATCCCGTGCTCATTTTCGGGGTGGCATGACAATATTGGTCTTTAACATATCTTCGGGATACTCAGACTTCTCCCTGCTAGAATCAACAACATGCAAGCACAACCCCACAAGATTTAACCAATTTTAAGGCACAAAAAATATGGGATTTTAACAATATAAATACTACAGGCAAGATTTTCATAGGCATAAGAAAAAACAATTAAGATCAGAGAGGCCCAACACGCATCTCTAAGATAAGATCATTGCAAATGAGTACAAAATTTCTAAAAATAAATTTGGGGTTCGGAAAACCAACCATAGATGCCGATTAAAATACTTTTGAAATGCTACGCGACAATGTAATCCAACTCCGAGCATGAATCAATAACTCAAATACAGTAAAAATGCAAGAAATATTGAAAATACTAAACGGGTACGAGTTTGTGAAGGTCTAAAGTGAGGGAAAGTGTACAGTTTGAAAGTTTAAACCTTTGGCCTTTTAAGAAACCGTCCAGTTCTCGCCCATTCGGCGACTCACCGAGTGGATACTTAACTCACCCAGTTTTAGTGGACCTCTAGTTAAACTGAAGGTCCAAACGGTGAACTAGATCGCAATCGCCGACCAGGTCGGTGATTCGCCAATAATTTCCTAGGCATGCTTAGTATTACAGACTCCACTTTGAAGTTGTCTTTAATCCAACGGGGGTCTAAGTCGGGGTCGCCGACTGGACCTTTGGCTCGGCAATTTGCACTTTTCACTCCCTTTCTATACTTCGACCTACACAAACAACACACCATTATTTCTTAAAGCAAAAATAAAGCTGTAAAACCTTGGATTGCCTCCAAGAAGCGCCATATTTAACGTCGTGGCATGACACAACTCCTCACTCAAGTTCCATTAGTGAAGTTTGCCGCATTTTCATGAGGCCACCTCTCTTTTGGCTCTGGGTAGAGAGAAGATATCACTTGCTCCATTTGGTACACATAGTTACTATACATACTCATATTTGTTGTTTCAATACACAAACAAGTAAAACAAAACTAAGAATTAAGTAAGTGTAACTATAATTAACAAGAACGAAATTCAACTTAACTAAAAATTCTCAAATAACACCAATCTCTAGCCGCGGTGCCATTTTGATGTTAGCATAATCAAGACACAACTTCTGATGCAAGTGTCTACGATCATACAATAGTTTAGTAACCCAACCTAGGGTTGGGATCATTCCCAAGACAGTGGTTTTGAGAATCAATAGAAAAATAAAATTTATTTCTAACTAGTTGTACCTAAAGACATTAACGATTAAAAACATTGTAAATTAAAGGGGGACAGAAGAGTGTCAATTAACAATGGGGGGTTTTGTCATTAGTAAGTAAAAACATCAAAATAAACAAGGATTTCTAAGTATTGAGAGGGGATCCTTGGGATGTGACGGGAATACGGGTTAAGCTAGATTATTAGGTACATGCTTTCGATAGAAGATTCATAGAATATTTGTGACTAGGCTAGACTTTAAGGGGGATACTCTCTCTCTCTCTCTCGAGCAACTTACTCCGTTGCAAATGCATTCCTCTCGGACACTTACTTGCCACATGAAGACCAGCCTATGCCTTAACCCACTCACTCTCTTGAGCTGAGTGTGTGGACATGGGACTAGGATTCACTCTCTCGAGCTGAACCTCATGTTGACCCACTCACACTGACCATCAATCTAGTGGTCTCAGTTTTACGACCTCTCTCTCGAACAAGCCGAAAACACATAAATAAACTTTTATTTGCAACTACAAATTCATTAAATTCATCCACAACCACTAAACGAAATCACATTTAAACTACGAATAGACTATCAACAAGCAAGACCCAACAATTATCTTAACCGATATTCGCTAAATTTCACCCCAAGAATTGGGGTTTTTAGCCACACATGTATAAGAGAGAGAAATTTATACCAAATTGAGCTTGCATTCAATTGAGTATGAAGATTTAACTCTTGAAACAGGACAAAATTAAAGAATCCAAGATACCCAAATCCAAATCTTGAAGATGAAACCCATTGGAACTTCAAGTCTTCAAAACCCTCTCAAACTTAGAGAAAAAATATCAAAAAGTACTATTCTATATGAAAATTATAATAATTGTTCGATTCTTAAAAAAACAACTCTAACTATTATTTATAGTCTTCAAAGATTTGTGCTGCAGCAGATCATTCGGTGTCGTTAGTCCGAATAGCCGATTTGATCAGCGATTCGCCTTTTGGTGTAGTTCATCGCTATCTTGCACCATCCTTCTACATCGTCGTGCTTTGCGTCATTGGGCGACATGGTACTGCTTCGCGGAACTTTTCGGCGATATGCCGACTGCTCCCTTTTTTTGCCGACTTGATCATTTCCTTCAGGGCTCAGCACATTGGAACAAAAGGCGAAGTAAGACCCTTCGGTGACTCGCCAAGTGGACTCGACGATCCTCAAGCTTTCATTTCTTCATTCTTTTCAGCCTTTGCGTTCCTTTTTGTGATATAGTGTCCATGCTTTCCTTCTATCTTCAAATACATGAAACATAAGGGTTTTTATCAGATATTGAGATAAAATAAGTATTTGAGGACACAATTTCTAATAAAATATAACCCTAAATGAGTCATTTGTGGACTTATCAACACCCCCAACATAAACTTTTTCTTGTCCTCAAGCAAACTCAAGTTCAGCCGTTCAAAAAGGGTATCTCGAATAGTGCTACACAAGAATCAATTATAAATGTACACAACAAGACTTAACTTACTCATGCAATAATCAAATGTGCAATCAAAGTTTCAAGTTGTGACATCCATTATTACAGAATCTAAAGCTCACAATACTTGCTTCAAATGCAAGTTCAAGCCTAACTATAGTGTTCAAATGCCCTCACACAAAGAATGATTCCATATTCACACAATGGTTCACAGTTTAAAGCTTCGGAATAAGATGCAACGCTCACACTCAGAAAGAAGAACACAATGCATAATTTCACCCATAGGTTTTCCCGTATTTTCAAATCAACACTTGCTTCAGCTTACTCAAGATCAAAAAGGTCTTTTCAAGGCTTGTAATGGGGCTGAGTGCAAATGTATGGTCATTTAGGATCAATGACTTTCATCCTGATGGAATGTGGTACTCACAACACTTCCTTTCTTCTTCCTTCATCATTTACTTCAGTGCTCATAAGTCATCCTATTCTTCACTTTCTATGGATTGTTAGGAAACCCCATTCCTTTTGTACTTTATTTCACAACTTTCTTTCTCATTCTTTTTCTTTTTCTCTCTTCTTTTTTTTTATGTAGAGGTTCCATTTTTCTCAATACCATGGGTTGAAGAAGACTTTCCTTGCACTTCTTGACTTGTTCTTATCTTTACACCATACCCCTAACCTAGGCTTTTAGCCTAAGTTGACTATTCAATTAACCACAACTTCATGAAGATTATGGGTGATGGATAAAGAAAGGTCATTGTCTTCATCAAGTTTCTTCCAAAGAAAGGTAAGGTTCAAGGGGTGTTCAAAAGTGGTTCACACACTCACAAGGTAGGCGACAAAAGAGGTATATATCAAATTGGCTCACACTCTTAGAAGTTGCCTAAGATTATATCAAGAGATAGCATCCCTTTGTTGACTGGACCAACAGGGCAAATTCTATGATCCATCATGCATAGTTCACAAGTAAGCTCATCACACTAGGCATTGACACTATAAGTCAAACAAGACTCCACACTTTCGCTAGTGTGCAACGATCATCACAAGAGACTCAATTTGATCATTGGCTAGCCACAACGAGATGCAAATAGTTCACATATTGTCTATGCAACTTCATTTGGCCTCATTGTAGCCGCACATTCATGTTTCTTCGATTATAAGCACTATCCAAGTCATTGGTATTGATCGGATCCGATACTAAAATTTGCGAAGGAATAACCACATTCAACATAGAAGGGGTGGCAAATTTTTTTCGGAAGGGTCAAAATCATTTGGCAATTTAAAACACGGAGCCACAAGCTCAAACCTCCACAAAATAGTGTATAAAACACAATTTTTATACAGAACAACCCAAATATATACACAAAAACACGAGTCACAAATAGCCCACAAAAGGTGAGCCTCACCCCACCACAAATAAAAGAAATTTGTCCTCAAATGTAATAACATAATATCCAGAATTTAGAATAAAAAAAGACAGAAAGGGAGGTAGAGAAAAATCTTGTCTACACAGTTGCTCCATCTGTCTAGGCACAAGTGCCCGATGTGTCAGCCTGGGCTTGAATAATAGTCCCCGGAGCTACTTCAGAAGGTTCAGCGACAACTGGCTAGCTGAAATTGTTCAAGTCATGAGCCGCCAAGAAGGAATGTATAGTTGTGCAGAATCCATGAGTTCACGAAGGGACAGTGGGATCTTGGGGGATAGATTTCTTGCTGGAACTAGGCTCTTTGCCCTCACTTCCCATCTTGGGAGGATTCGCTTCACTTGTATCTGTCGGGGTGGCCTATTTCTTCCATCTACTTTTGGTCTAGCCATATTTGCAAAACTTCAGGAAAGAGTTATAAAATATCTCAACAAAAACATAGAAGTTCAGCTGCAGAAAAACTCCGCCGAACCAATTGGTGAAATGGGCAACCGTTTAGGCGATTCGCTGAGTGCAGCGCACAGAGGATACAAGGGTGCAGACAAAGGGTGAACAAGAGGTCTTTTGGTGAGATGCCGAGTGTGTTCGGCGACATCAGGGTTCTCGCCAAAAGTCACAGAATCAACAACACATTTATCATTAAATTAAAGGTGAGATGGGGACATTAGGCAAATCGCCGAGTGGTTCCGCGAAACGGCTCAATGTACCTATTTTCAGCCCATCTTCTCAAATTCTTCCCCACAACCCCCGAAAGCAAAATTAAAATACGCAATATCCAAATTAGGCTCAGACCCAGTGACACTTATGCATAACCCACGATTTTTCATCCACTATAGGTCACAATTTTCAAGAATCAACTGTTTAACTCAGTACGGTCAATATTATCAAATCAAAGCAAGCAAATAAAACTTCTAATCCTACCAGAGAGGACCAACACACATTATCGAAGTAATTTCATTGCATTTGAGCACAACTTTTGATAAAAGGAACTTAGGGCTCAGAAACCAACCTTAGATGCCGATTAAGATGCTACTAAGATGCTAGGTGGCAACACAATCCAACTCCGAGCACAAATCAACAACTCAAATACAGTAAAAAAGCAAGAAATATTGAAAATACTAAATGGATGAGAGTTTGTGAAGGTCTAAAGTGAAGGAAAGTGTAGATTTTGAAAGTTTAAACCTTTGACCTTTTAAGAAACCGACCAGTGCTCGCCCATTCAGCGACATTAGTCATGGTCGCCGATCCATTCGGTGACTCACCGAGTGGATACTTACCTCGTTGAGTTTTACTGGATCTCTAGTTAGATTAGGCCCCTTGGGTTGCCTCCCAAGAAGCGCCTTATTTAACGTCGTGGCGCAACGCAACTCATCACTCAAGTTCCATTAGTGAGGTTTGCCTCATTTTCATGAGGCCACCCCTCTTTTGGCTCTGGGTAGAGAGAAGATAGCACTTGGTCCATTTGGGACCTTTGTCATCATTTGCCTCATTCTTCCTGTTTCAACACACAAACAAGCAAAACAAAAATGAAAATTAAGTAAGTAGACTACAACTAAGAAGAACAAAAATTCTACTAATCTAAGAATTCTCAAGTAACACCATTCCCCGACAGCGGAGCCATTTTGATGTTTGCATAATCAAGACACAATTTCTGATGCAAGTGTCTACGATCGTACAATAGTTTAGTAATCCAACCAAGGGTTGGGATCATTCCCAAGAGAGTAGTTTTGAGAATTAATAGAAAAATAAAATTTAGTTCTAACTTGTTGTACCTAAAGACATTAACAATTAAAAACATTGTAGATTAAAGGGGGACAGAAGAGTGTCAATTAACAATGGGGGGGTTTTGTCACTAGTAAGTAAAAACAACAAAATAAACAGGGATTTCTAAGTAATGAGAGGGGATTCAGGGGATCTGACGGGAATACGGGTTAAGCTAGATTATTGGGTACATTCTTTCAATAGAAGATTAATAGAATAATTGTGACTAGGCTAGACTTTAAGGGGGATAAGCTCTCTCTTGAGCAACTTACTGATGAGTCCACAAATTGGACTCATTGAGGGCTATATTTTAATAGAAATTGTGTCCCCAAATTCTTTTTTTATCTCAATATCGGATGAAAACCCTAAAGACATTAACAATTAAAAACATTGTAAATTAAAGGGGGACAGAAGAGTGTCAATTAACAATGGGGAGGTTTTGTCACTAGTAAGTAAAAACAACAAAATAAACAAGGATTTCTAAGTAATGAGAAGGGATTCTTGGGATCTGACGGGAATACGGGTTAAGCTAGATTATTGGGTACATGCTTTCAAGAGAAGATTAATAGAATAATTATGACTAGGCTCGACTTTAAGGGGGATAAGCTCTCTCTCGAGCAACTTACTGATGAGTCCACAAATTGGAGTCATTGAGGGCTATATTTTAATAGAAAGTGTGTCCCCAAATTCTTTTTTTATCTCAATATCGGATGAAAACCCTAAAGTTTTAGGTATTTGATGTTTGAAGAAAAGCATGGACACCACATCGCAGAATGGAATGAAAAGGTTGAGAAGAACGAAGAAATGAAGGCCTGAGGATCGCCGAGTCCACTTGGCAAGTTGCCGAAGGGTCTTACTTCGCCTTTTGTTCCAGTGTGCTGAGCGCTGAAGGAAATGATTAAGTCGACAGAAAAAATGAGTAGTCGGCGCATCGCCGAGAATTTTCGCAAAGCAGTACATTGTCGCCCAATGACCCAAAGCACGACGATGCTGAAGGCTGGTGCAAGATGGCGATGAACTACACCATAGGGCGAATCGCCGAGTTGATCGGCGATTCCGACTAACGACGCCGAATGATCCGTGGCAGCACAAATCTGTTAAAACTATAAATACCAGTTAGATTTATAGTTTTAAGAGTCAAACAATTATTATAACTTTCATATAGAATAGTAATTTTTAGTATTTTTACTCTGAGTTTGAGAGGGTTTTTAAGACTTGAAGAGAAAAGAGGGTTTTATCTCCAAGGATTTGGACTTGGGTCCTTTGGATTCTTCATTCTTGGCCTGTAACAAGACTTAAATCTTCATACTCATTTGAATTCAATCTCATTTAGGTATAAATTTCTATCTCTTGATGTGTGGCTAAAACCCCCAATTCTTGGGGTGTGATTTAGCGAATATGGGCTAAGATAATTGTTGGGTTTTGTTTGGTGATAGTTTAATCGTACTTTAATTGTTATTTCGTTCAATGGTTGTGGATGAATTTATAGTTGCAAATACAAGTTTATTTATATGTTTTCGGCTTGCTCGAAAGAGAGGTCGTAAAACTACAACCACTAGATTGATGGCCAGTGTGAGTGGGTCGACATGAGGTTCAACTCGAGATAGTGAACCCTAGTCCCATATCCACACACTCAGCTCGAGACAGTAAGTGGGTTAAGGCGTAGGCTGGTGTTCATGCGGCAAGTGGGTGTCCGAGAGGAATGCATTTTAAATGGGGTAAGTTGCTCGAGAGAGAGCTTATCCCCCTTAAAGTCTAGCGTAGTCACAATTACTCTATGAATCTTCTATTGAAAGCATGTACCCAATAATCTAGCTTAACCCGTATTCCCGTCACATCCCAAGGATCCCCTCTCATTACTTAGAAACACCTTTTTATTTTGCTGTTTTTTTTTACCTACATGTGACAAAACCCCCCCATTGTTAATTGACACTCTTGTGTGCCCTTTTAATTTACAATATTTTTAACCGTTAATGTTTTTAGCTACGGCTAGTTAGAACTAAGTTTTATTTTTCAATTAATTCTCAAAACCACTCTCATGGGAACAATTCCAACCCTTGGTTAGGTTACTAAACTATTGTACAATCGTAGACACTTGCATCGAAAGTTGTGTCTAGATTACACAAACATCACTTACCCCATTTCAAATGCGTTCCTTTCGGACACCCACTTGCCGCATGAAGACTAGCCTACGCCTTAACCCACTCACTCTATCGAGCTGAACCTCATGTCAACCCACTCAAACTGACCATCAATCTAGTGGTCTTAGATTTTCCAACCTCTCTCTTGAGCAAGCCGAAAACACATAAATAAACCTGTATTTCAATTACAAATTCATTAAATTCATCCACAACCACTAAACGAAATCACATTTAAACTACGAATAGACTATCACCAAGTAAGACCCAACAATTATCCTAATCGATATTCGCTAAATCACACCCCAAGAATTGGGGGTTTTAGCCACACATGTATAAGAGATAGAAATTTATACCTAATTGAGCTTGCATTCAACTGGGTACGAAGATTTAAGTCTTGATATATGCCAAAATTGAAGAATCCAAGAGACCCAAATCCAAATCTTGAAGATAAAACCCTTTGGAACTTCAAGTGTTCAAAACCCTCTCAAACTTAGAGAAAAATATCAAAAAGTACTATTCTATATGAAAATTATAATAATTGTTCGAATCTTAAAACTACACCTCTAACTAGTATGTTTTCACAGATTTGTACTGCAACAGATAATTCGGCGTCGTTAGTCAAAATCGCCGATCAACTCGGTGATTCACCTTTTAGTGTAGTTCATCGCCGTGTTGCACCATCCTCCGCATCGTTTTGCTCTGGGTCATTAGGCGACATGGTACTGCTTCGTGGAACTTCTCGGCGATACGCTGGCTGCTCCCTTTTTCTGCCGACTTGATCCTTTCCTTCAGGGCTTAGCACATTGGAAAAAAAGACGTAGTAAGACCCTTCGTCGACTCGCCAAGTGAGCTCGGTGATCCTCATGCCTTCATTTTTTCGTTCTTTTCAGCCTTTTCATTCCTTTTTGCGATGTGGTCTCCATGCTTTCCTTCTAACTTCAAATATCTGAAACTTAAGGGTTTTCATCAGATATTGAGATAAAATCAGAATTTAAGGACACAATTTCTATTAAAATATAGCCCTAAATAAGTCCAATTTGTGGACTCATCAGACTACAAACAATCACAATAACATGGGAATCAACAAACAATCGCTAATTACCCGAAACTATAACAATTCTATGAACCCTAGATCAAATCCATGATCCCAACTAACCAATTTGGGTGGTTTTCACCATAGAATCTATAACAAAACCCTCCCCAATCAATATTCACCCATTCTATTAGGTTCTACAGATCTAGAAACGGATTCGAGAAGTGAAAAGCTTACCTTTAGCCTCAAGAATGTTGAAAAACGAGTATGAGTTGCATGGGGGTCGTTCCTTAGCTCTAAAAGTCAAAAAGTGCCAAAGAAGGTCGTTTAGGGGTTTATTAACGACATTAGGTAGCATCTAGCCTGCCACAGCGGCCCTCATCCCGTTGTAGCGGCGATGCCAGAGCGACCCGCCTCCCTGCCATAGCGTCATTTTCAAACCAGTGAGCTATTCGTCCTTCCCGATGATTTTAAGTGTCATCGTACCCGCCACAGTGCCCCATATCACGCCATAGGGCCCCGCCAGAGTGGCTAAAATCCCGCCAAAGAGGCACAAATAAAACCAGAGAGTAAATTTAAAGAATTCCAAAATCCCATTTCACAACACACCTCTAACCCTCGACAATCAAAAAAATACCATTTACGCTAAGATCAATTCCGAGAGTTCTACTCGCCCGAATTCAATTCCGTAAAGTTGTACGGTTTCCTTAACAATTTATCTAACTACTCATGCAATCAATCTCAAAAACAACTCACCCGATGTTTACCAGATTTACCCACACCTCAAGGACTCCAATTTCGTCCAAATCTGGACAAGGTTGGGAAAATACAAATACAACGAAAAAGTTTTTCCGACCCCGAATTTCCCCCTTTAGAATATCTAAAACGACGGAACCTGGTCGTTACAGAGATAGAAAAGAAGTTGTTAATAAAGCATGGAGGAATGCCATTTTGCAACCATGTCTAGATATTGTGAAAAGATTTCTCAAAAGTGATGATCACAATATTATTATTGAGTGAACATAAACTATCATTATCTCTATCTAGAGTTATTTTGTCTATTCGACACTTTAATTTGGACCTATTTTGTACAGTTTGTATCGCATTACACACACACACACACACACACATATATATATATATATATGATATGAGCCTTCTTTCTATATATATTAATCTTTTCTGTAAAAACATTGTTATTTATAGAGCAAATATTTAAGATTTTTAAAAAATATTTATTTTAAGTTCCGATCCAAGCCCAAGCCCCAAGTACAAGTCCAACTCTTCTATATTTAGTATATATTAATATAAATAATTACTTACATAATTACATGAGATCATTCATAATGTCAAGGTAATAGGGTGAGAAATAAATGACCATAAATGTTCGGGAAGATTCTACCATAAAATATTTGAAAGAATAGAATTTTTAACTAAAAATTTAAAAATGTTACATAGACGAAGAAGAGAAAATAGTAAATTTGCCATCGATCGGTAATGATCATTTAAGGAAATATATTCTACCTAATTCAATCACGGTGATGGAATCTTGATTCAATAAAATCTTTATCTAATATTATGCTACACAAGTTAATATAAATACTCGTAATTGAAATAGTTATCGATAATTGTTCCCTTCTCTCTAATGGAATTAGACTTAAGACTTATGATGTGTTGTTAAATAGTGTAAGAATTGATGCATTATCACTTGAATATATTCCATCAGAAATATTGTTTATTTCTTTCTACAATCCTTTAGTAATCGATCTTTTCGTCAATTTTGTATATGATCTCATAACAATGTGCATCTGGAAACGTCTTCCTAAAATTATTTAAGCTTAATTACCAAAATTCAAGGTGATGTATCTGTATATTTTTTCAAGAACTATTCTTATCCTAAATGATATGAATTATATATATATATATATATATATATATATTAATTTGGTATACCAATTAATAAGTTTATAATCACATTTTTACTATAAAATCACAATTGTATGTGATTTCCTAAAAATGTACATTTAATAACTTTATCCTAAAATATATTTAATAATAATAACCAAAATTCAAGTTGATATATCTATAAATTTTTCAAAACTCATTCTTATCCCAAAAGGTATCAGTAATTTTGAATATGGTATGTCAATTATTAAGTCCACAAAAAGAATTTATTATAAAAGCTGAATGCAATTTCTTCCATAGCCACCATCAAGAATTTTTTTTTACTTAGTATATTCCATCTCAAGCAAGGTTTCTACTTATTAACTTTATATTTACAAGATTTTTTAATAATTGACTGTATGCATGAGTGGTTTTCATGAGATTATTTACTATTGTAAACTAATTATTATTTTTAGTTTATTTTATGTGTAGCTAAAATGAATACTTCATCAACAATAACAAGTTCAACAAGAAGAAAGTGGTGTTCTTAATGGGAGTAACAGAAACAGAAAAATCTGGTCTCTCTTTTGACCTTGCCACCCATTTTCGAGGAGAAATAATCAACTCGAACAAAATGAAAGTATATATGGGACTTGAAATTGTTACAAAGAAGATCACACACACTGAGTAACAAGGTGTACGACACTATTTGTTAGGTGTATATATTTATTTCCAACAATATTTATATCAAATGACTGCCTAGATAATTTAATAGTAGTAATTGTAGATTCTAGTGAAAAATATACTTTACTATTAAAAAATTATGTATTCCAATTCTGAGAAAGTTAATTTGATCACATTTTCATAGGTGAAATTGAGCAAGATTCCGACTTCACAGCTGAAGATTTTTGTTTGCAAGCTATTGTCTACTTAGAAAATTTTTTGAAGACTCTACGTATTCTAATTATTGTTGGAGGGTCAAATTTGTATATTGAAAAACTTGTGGAAGACCCTGTGTTCATCTTCAAAATAAGTATGATACTTGCTTTATTTGGATTGATGTAGAGCAATCAGTCTTGAACCGTAGAGTTGACATGAGGGTTGATCAAATGGTCAATGTTGGTAATTTTTGTAATTGTTTTATGTATCAATCAAGATATAATCATGCGTCTAGCTAAAAAAAATCCCTATATAATTTTCTTAATAATATTTTTGGTTATCAAATCTATGTTCCACTAAATCAAACTCTTCTTTAAATTTATGTTGCATGCAGGGCTAGTGGATAAGGTGTGGCAGATTTTCATTGCAGATGTAGATTACACCAAAGGAATTCGACGGCCCATTGGTGTCTCCGAAATGGACATATATTTAAGAGAAGAAACGGTTATCTCATGTATTCAGATAACCAAACCAGAAATAATAAAAGACGAAAAGAAAGAGAAGAATTATCCGAGTCCACAGAATCCACTATCTGTCCTCAAGAAATATAATTGTCACGCCCCAAACTGATGAGGCGCAACTGGCTCCTAATGCCAAAACTCAGGCCCGAGCCGACCCTGCTAAACTATTTTCTACTAGTGCATGGCAGCCATACACAATCAAAAACACAAACAAGTATATCTCGACTTAAAACGAAGCACTCGGCCGGTAAGGACCCTGTCAACTGATCTATAAAAGAAACAACTACTCCCAGGAGATCATATAAATAAATAGCCAACTAGCACAGAAGTACTGATAAGGCCGTCGAGGCTACCATGATATCTATACCATAACTAAAAACAGGTATATATCAATACAATACATCAAACAGCTCACAAGCTTTAGCAAACCAACAACATAGGCCAGTATGGCCATAAAGAAGCAATACACCCCACACACTAGTCTGCAAGCCTCTAAGAGTAGTAAAGATTAGCGGGACAGGGCTCCCGTATACCCATAAAGATATATACAACAAAAGGTAACAAACCTCCCAACTCTGGCAGCTCCGAAAGAAAAAGGATAGCTAACCGGATAAAATTCAATCCCGCTGCTGAGGAGGTCTACTCGGTTGTCTGTCAGGACCTGCATGCATGAATGCAGCACCCCCATGGCAATGGGAGGTCAGTACAAATTAATGTACAGAGTATGAAAGTTAATAGACTATGAGGAGGTATCCTGATATACTGGAATAATCTGATAAACAAATCAAGGATAAGATAAGTGTACTGACCTGCTCCTATATCTGAACTTATCAAAAATAATAAAACAACAACCTAACTAAGCCCCCATAAGCTCGGCAAGTACAAACAACACACAAGACCACCTACTCAGGCACCCATAAGCCTAAAAGGTGCCAATCAGCCTATATACCCCTATCGGTAGTCCCCTAGCCCCGTAGGCAGTCACATAGCCCTCTTAGGCATTAATATTGCCCCATAGGCAGCAAATAGCTCTTTTAGGTATCAACATAGCTTATAGACAACTCATAGCCCTCTTAGGCAACAACATGGCCATGTAGGAAGCACATAGCCTTCTTAGGCATCAATATAGCACTGTAGGCAACTCATAGCCCTTTTAGGCATCCATATAGCCCTATAGGCAGAACATAGCCTTTCTAGGCATAGATCACATTCCTGCAGCTAACCACAATAGCCCCAAGGGCAACAATAACAATTCATTTGCTAAAAGCGAGCAATTTAGTTATAACCAACCTATACAAATAGCCTCTAAGTCATGTCCAATATAGGGACGCTACTAACTGAATAAGAATTCCGACAAGGGAGGATTATATCAACTAGAGCAGCCAACAATCAACGATAATGGCTACAAGTGTAACAAGGATAACAACCCAATTACATTGCTCCTAAGCTTTAAGGACACATGTCATAAGTAGGGAATAGCCTTAACATACCTTTCCAATGAACGCTCGAAAGACCGTAGTTTCTTCACGAAAGTTGTTCCTTATGTCCTACGCTTCGCAAACACTATATTTACACAGCTGGTACGCACCTATAAATAGTTCATAATTAATCTTAAATCGGCAGATTTGCCATATTGCCCCAACTTGTCGAAACGTCCGTAGAAATTCATAAAAACAACCATAAAAGGGTCCCGATATGATTACCGTAGTTAACAAAGTGTAAACCTTGAAGAAACACCAATAACAACAAATATATATCTTTAAAAACCAGCTCCAAATGCTGCTAATAGAAGGGAAAAATGATTGCCACGTGTAGGATTACGTTTCTATGCACGGGGACAATGTTTAATGGTAGAAATCGTCAAAAACGTACCTTCATCATGCTAGAACTCCATAGGAACTCTCTCTTGACCTTTCTCTCTGGTTTAGAACTGAAATGAAATGTTTTCAATGCATAAACGTTAAATAAGCCGACATACCATATTTTAACCCGACCCGGATTCTTCCCCGGCAGCCCCTAATAAAACCCTCATAAGTTTTTACTCTGATATTGATTTGATACAGGGTTTTGTACATTCCAAACTAGACTCGTAGGCCTTCGATTTAATGGTTGATAGACCTTCTAACTCTTTATATATTGGGAGAAAACATCCAAGACATTTGACCCAAATTTTAGAGAAATCTTTAAAAAAGAACTTACGATAACTTTCGCCAAATTTTATTTTGCCATTTACTTAACTTCAAAACATGAGATACAACCCTTGAACACTTAAAATATGACATACCACATCATTTTTAATTTATTAGTCACCCTCCTTGTCCTTCCACGAAGATACGACTTATTGTAGACATTTTGGAAAGTCAGGGTGTTACATCCTTCCCCCCTTAGAAACATTCATCCTTGAATGAAAAAAAATGAAAAAAAATTGAGTCACGCGGTTAAGTTTGTCACTATCCAAGAACCTAAAGTGCAAAAAGTCTAACCTAGGCATCTCGCATGATGACATAAATTGCTAAGGACTATAGTTCCACAATAACAGTGCGAGCAAATATACAACGACAACAACAATTTTGATAAGCAACAATATAAAAAAATCAGATAGGCATCTTACCTCACTGCACCAATATAAACTGATATGCCATCACCCTAGGATATGAAACAAGTGAGGATATTTGGACCTCATGCCATCCTCAGCTTCCTAGGTCACCTCTTCTATATTCTTGTTTCTCCACAATACTTTAACTGAAGCCACCTCTTTGGTCCTCAATTTACGGACCTGCCGATCTAATATGGCAACTGAAGTTTCTTTGTAGGACAACCCTCTGTTATCTGAACATCCTCAATTTGGACAACCCGAGAAGGGTCTCCTACGCACTTCCGTAGCATAGATATATAGAAAACTGGATGAACAAATTCTAGCCCCGAAGGCAATTCTAACTCATAAGCCACTTGTCCTACCCTCTGACCGATCCTATATGGGCCAATGAATCTTGGATTAAACTTGCCTTTTTTGCCAAATCTCATAACCCCTTTCATAGGCAAGACTTTTAAGAATACCCAGTCATCGATGTAAAACTCTAAGTCCCTTCGTCGCACATCTGAGTATGACTTTTGGCGGCTTTGAGATGTTAGCAACCTCTCTCGTATGAGCTTGACCTGCTCAATTGTCTGCTGTACTAAGTCGGCTCCAATCAACCCTGACTTACCTACCTCGAGCCATCCAATGGGATATCTACATTTTCGCCCATACAAAGCCTCATTAGGTGCTATCCTGATGCTGGAACGATAACTATTAATGTATGCGAATGTTATAAGAGGTAAGTGGTCATCCCAACTCCTCTTGAAGTCTAGCGCACACGCTCGTAGCATATCCTTTAGTGTCAAAATTGTATGCTTAGCATGGCCATCTATCTGAGGATGAAAGGTTGTACTAAGATTAACCTGTGTCCCCAGTCCTTTCTGGAAGCACTTCCAGAAGTTGGCGGTGGATTGTGCTCCTCTATCAGAGATAATAAATACTGGGACACTGTATAGCCTAACAATCTCCCTAATATAGAGCCTTACATAGTCTTCGGTCGTAAAAGTAGCCCTGAACGGTAAGAAGTGGGTTGATTTATTTAGTCTATCAACAATGACCCAAATAAAGTCAAACCTGCGACGCGATCTAGGTAACTCTGTAATAAAATCCATATTAATTGCTTCCCACTTCCACAAAGGAATGACTATCTCCTGAAGTAGCCCTTCGGGCTTTTGGTGCTCAACCTTCACCTGTTGGCAATTAGGAAACTGTGGCACAAACTTAGTAACGTCCTTCTTCATCCCGTGCCACCAATAGATCTCCCTAATATCATGGTACATCTTCATCGAACCAGGGTGAATAGAATAACGGGAATGATGTGCCTCTTCCATAATCCGATGCGGAAGCACTGCAACATTCGAAACACACAATCGACCACTATATCTAAGGACTCCATCTCCTGCTATATCAAATGCTAAGTCCGTTGATTCTGAGCATTGGCTCTGAGCTGCTCTTAGCTAGGATCCTCTTGTTGCCGTGATTTTACTTCTACAACTAAAGATGATGCGGCTGTGTCTTGAATTGTTACCCTACTATCTTCTGCCTGTAATAATTTGACTCTCAAGCTAGCTAACTAATGAAGCTCTTGCGCTAGCTCACGCTTCTCAACACCTAAATATGATAAACTACCCATAGATCTTCGACTGAGGGCATCAGCTACCACATTTGCCTTTCCTGGATGATATAAAATGTCCACGTCGTAGTCTTTCAGTAACTCAAGCCATCGACGTTGTTGCAGATTTAACTCTTTATGTCTAAAGATATATTGAAGGCTTTTATGATGGGTGAAGATGTCAACATGAATGCCAAACAAATAGTGTCTCCGGATCTTTAGCACATGCAGAACTGCAGCCAACTCTAAATCATGGTTCGAATAGTTCTTCTCATGCTTTCCCAACTACCTTGAATCATATGCAATAACCTTACTATGTTGCATTAGAACACATCCCAAACCAACACCAGAAGCATCACAATACACCGCATAGCCTTCTGAACCGTCTGGCAATGCAAGAACTGGTGCGATGTCAACCTGTCCTTCAGCTCCTGGAAAATATACTCCCAAGCCTCAGTCCACTGGAAGTTAGCTATTTTTTTAGTCTGCTTCGTTAATGGGGCTGAAATTGAAGAAAACCCTTCTACAAACATTTTGTAGTACCCAGCTAACCCTAAGAAACTACAAACCTCAGTCAGAGTCACGGGTCTGGGTCAAGTCTTTACGACCTTAATATTTTCTGTATCAACCGCAATGCTTGCATCTGATACAACCAGATAGAGTCCAACCAGAACTCACACGTAGAAAACTTTCCATAAAGTGCTCGGTCTCGAAAAACTTGAAGGACTGCTCACAGATGATTTGTATGCTCATCTTTTGAACATGAATACACCAAAATATCATCAATAAATACAATCACAAACAAGTGTAGATACGGCCTAAATATACTATTCGTCAGGTCCATGAACATTGCTGGGGCATTAATTAATCCAAAAGACATTACCAAAAACTCAAAGTGTCCATATCTAGTTTTTAAAGCTATCTTTGGAACGTCTTTCTCCTGAACTCATATCTGGTGGTACCCTGATCTTAAATCAATCTTTGAGAAACACTTAGCACTTTGTAACTGATCAAACTACTCATCTATCCTCAGAAGGGAATACTTATTCTTTATAGTTGCCTTATTCAGCTGTCAGTAATCGATACAAATTCTTAGTGAGCCATCTTTCTTCCTTACGAACAATACTGGTGCACCCCATGGTAAAGCACTAGGCCTAATAAAGCCTTTATCCAGCAAGTCTTTCAGCTGATCCTTCAACTCGTTCAGCTCAGCAGGAGCCATTCTATAAGGAGGGATAGATATGGGTTGAGTACTTTGTAGTATATCAATAGCAAAATCAATTTCCCATTTTGGAGGGACACCAGGGAGCACGTCTGGAAATATATCTAGAAACTCATTAACTACTGGAATAGACTGAAGAATCGGTGGTTCTGCATCTATATCATGAACATGAACAAGATGATAAATACAACCCTTTGGTAATCAACCTCCTTGGCGTGAGAGGTTTATATCTTACCACCTAGGATGCTTGGGGTGTGACCAATATCAACCATGTGAGAGGTTTATATCTCACCACCTAGGATGCTTGGGGTGTGACCAACATCAACCATGTGAGAGGTTTATATCTCACCACCTAGGATGCTTG
>JAJOOF010011404.1:0-26709 GCA_029582545.1 Solanum lignicaule
ATGGGTGAAGTATTGGTGATTTTGGCTATGGCTTTGGATTATGGTAAGAAGGCTTGAACTCTCTTTATTGAATTGATTGTTGTTGGTAGGTTGGATACACCTTTGGTGGTAGTGTTATATCTTATTCTTGTGTGGTATAATGGTGATATTGTAGCCATGAAGGCATTGGTGAAGTTGTTGTATAATGTGGGAATATTGTATTATTGTGAATTGAGGCCACGAAGGGCATTATATGAGTGTTATTACATTGTTGTATTATTATACACATATGAGGCTATATGTAAAGTCCTATATGAAGCTATATGTAAAGTTTTTGTGAAGCTATAATATTAAGATGTTCTAATGGTATTAATGTGATATTGTATAAAGTGTTATTATGCTAATGTGGAAGTATGTTTCGCTTGAAATGGTGATATGTGGTGATGATGGACTATGATCAGTCTCTATAAGATGATGTTGTAGCTCATATGCTAGACTTGAGTATCTTGTCTTGTGTCATGAAAGCTTGATTACATATATGAGTATATGAATGTTTGGTTGGGCTATGACTTAGTAATGGAGCTCTTCCTATAAATACTAAAAGAGGAATTCTAGGCCAAGACTTGAATTGGTAAGACTTAAGCATAGTGCCTTTTCATGAGTCTAGTTTTCCTAAGTAAATGTATAACCTTGAAGGATGGGCCTTAGGGTGATGTTCCCTTCTTTGGTGAAATGATAGACTTAGAGATGGATGGAGCTGGAACGGCATGAGAATCCTTATCTAAAAAAGTCAAATGAGCTATCCTTATGAACCTAGATTGGCTATGACTAAGAAATGGGGCCTTTCTTGGGAAGAGGTACTATGACTTGGTTGAACTATAAAAGGAACCCTCTCTAGTACATATGTGATTGAATACTCTATGGAAACCAAGGCTAAGCACCGAGTGGATGTGGTTAGGATGGTGGCCTAGTTGAACATGAGATTAGGCACAATGAACATCCTTGGACATCTCTTAAACCATGTGCCAACATGGGTTGCTTTTAGTTCTACCCTTGGCAAGTAGAACAACCTCCACGGAGTAGGATAGACTCCGAATTCCATACCTTGCTAGTATGGTCTATGTCGGTTAAGGCCTATTTCCATCATATGGGATGTGCACTCTAATATTGGATAGGTTCTACAACGTGTAGGTAGTAGTATGGGATGCTATCTACACATGGCACGAGTAGGCTTAGAAGATACTAAAGTGAATTCCCTAAGCCTTAGGGCTATTATGTAGTTGTCCCCTATATGCTTGTGGTCTCCTAAATGGTTTTATAAAGAATGTTGACTTAGTATGTTATAATGTAATGATAAAACCCTTGTCTATGGTAACTCTTAGGAACACTTAGGTGTATATGAAGAGGTTGTATGGGCGGTCACTTCATTATTCACTTAAGTGTGGCTTAGGGTGACTTGAGATAAAGGCTTAAATAGTAATGAAGGACTTACTTTTCTATCTTTTTTTAAGTATTGTACACTTGTGTTAATTGAGTTGTAAATGATGTGAATATGGACTTATTTGTGAATGGTGACTTGAAATGTGGGTTTATGCTTGTGGTTGTAAAGGTTTGTTAAAGAAGGTCTTAAAAGCATACATTCCTTGTAAATGTCCGTTGTGCATGTTTTCTTGCATGGTCATCATACTTAGTACTTATTTTACTAATTCCATATTTCTCTATTGTTACAAGTGTAGGTGGTGGAAAGTGAAGAGATCGTTTGAGGAAGCTTGGGATATTAACTCTTCTTAAGAAATTTGGTATGTCCTCATATATTCGAGGACATAGTTGTTACCTTTCTAGTATTTCCACTTAGACATTGTATAAGACTTATATTTTGTTGTAAAGGGCCGTGCCCGAAAGATGTTCTATTCGTGTCTAAGATGGTACATGAGACTTAGAAATTCTACTTCGTGACATTTGAAAGATTTATGAGTATTATGAATTTGTTTTAAAAAGTGTTTAAATTCCTTACGGTTTTCATTACCGAATGCGATGAATGAATGCTAAGAGGCTTGTATTAGACCTCCGAGAGGTTGAGTACGCATGTTACGAGTTGGGGCTGCTCCCGGGTCGTTATAGGTGGGGCAGGGGTGTTTGGCATATTTGGCTCATATTCGACATGTTGACGTTGAATCTCCCTCTATTCAGTCTATATCTATGATGTCAGAATTTAGAGAAGTGTTTCCTAACGATTTGCCTGGTATGCCCCCGAATAGGAATATAAATTTCTGCATTGATTTGGAACCTGGTACCCACCCCATCTCCATTCCTCCTTATCGCATGGCCCCGACAGAGTTGAGAGAGCTTAAAGCTCAAATTCAGGAACTTTTTGATAAAGGCTTCATCCATCCTAGTGTTTCCCCATGGGGTGCTCCTGTCTTATTTGTTAAGAAAAAGGATGGTAGTATGAGGATGTGCATAGACTATTGATAATTGAATAGGGTCACCATTCGAAATAAGTATCCGTTGCCGCTGATAAATGATCTTTTTGACTTGTTGCAAGGTGCATCAATTTTCTCTAAGATTGATCTAAGGTCTGGTTACCATCAGCTAAAGATTAGGCCTGAGGATGTACCAAATACAACATTCACGGCTACTATGGGCACTATGAGTTTCTAGTGATGTCGTTTGGGTTGACAAATGCGCCTGCAACTTTCATGAGTTTGATGAATGGTGTGTTCAAACCATTCTTGGATTCATTTGTTATTGTTTTCAATGATGACATTTTGGTTTATTCAAAGAGTAAGAAAGAGCATGTCTACCATCTTCATATTGTTCATGGTGTTCTTGGGAGACAAGTATGCTAAATTCTCTAAGTATGAGTTTTGGTTGACTTCAGTTGCCTTTTTGGGGCATGTAGTTTCAAGGGAAAGGGTAATGGTAGATCCCCAAAAGATTGAAGCTGTTAAGAATTGGGCCCGGCCTAGATCTGTGACTGAAGTTTGGAGTTTTGTAGGGATCAATAGCTATTATCGTAGGTTCGTGAAGAATTTTGCTTCTATTGCCACACATTTTACAAGGTTGACCAAAAAAGAGGTACCCTTCGAGTGGACTGATAATTGTGAAGAGAGCTTTCAAAAGCTCAGGACTCTTCTGACCACAACACCTATTTTGGCATTACCGGTGGAAGGTAAAGATTTTATTATTTAATGTGATGCTTCACATTCGGGTTTGCATGTTGTGTTGATGGATGATAAGAGTGTCATAGATTATGCATCGCGATAGTTGAAGGTGCATGAGAGGAACTACTCGACACATGATTTGGACTTGTTAGAGGTAGTGTTTTCCCTTAAGATCTGACGACATTACCTTTATGGTGTCAAGTGTGAGGTGTTTACTGATCATCGTAGTTTGCAACATGTATTCACTCAAAGAACCTAAATCTGAGACAACGAAGGTGGATGGAGTTACTCAAGGATTATAATGTGACCATTCAGTATCATCCGAGTAAAGCTAACGTGGTGGCAGAAACATTAAGCCGAAAGGCAGTGAGTATGGGTAGTCTAGGTTATTTGAGTGTATGCAAGCGACCTTTGGCTAAGGAAATTCAAACCTTGGAATCTAAGCTCATGCAGTTGGGCATCTCAGATAAAGGTGGGGTGTTAGCTAGCATTGAGGCGAGGGCCACATTTATTAAGGAGATCAAGGCCAAATAGTTTAAGGATGACAATTTGAATGAGCTGAGAAAAAAGACAGTTTCTTGCAAGGCACAAGATACAACTCTTGATGGGGGGGGGGGGCGGTGCTCAGTTTTAAGGGGAGAGTTTGTGTTCCCCGAGTGGATGATTTGATTCAGAAAATGTTGACAGAATCCCATGGATCGCAGTATTCCATTCATTCGGGTGTGACAAATATGTACAGAGATTTGAAGCGGCTTTATTGGTGGCCTGGCATGAAGAAAGACAGATGAGTTTGTGGCTAAGTGCCAAAACTGTCAGCATGTAAAATATGAGCATCAAAGGCCTACATGTTTGCTTCCGAGAATGCCTATTTCGGAATGGAAGTGGGAAATGATAGCTATGGATTTTGTGGTTGGCATCCCCAAGACATTGGGAAAGTTTGAATCTATTTGGGTAGTGGTTGACAAATTGACTAAGTCAGCCCATTTTATTCCAGTCAGAATAGACTATAGTTCTCAACGGTTGGCTAAAGTTTATGTTAAAGAAATAGTGAGGCTGCACGGGGTGCCCCTCTCTATACCGTGGTACGCAGTTCACCTTAAAGTTTTAGAGGAAATTACATGATGAGTTGGGCAGTCAACTCACTTTTAGTACAACTTTTCATCCATAGACGGATGGGCAGTCAGAGAGAATGATTCAACTGTTAGAGGACATGTTGAGAGAATGTGTGATTGACTTTGGAGGGCAATGGGATAAGTTCCTACCGTTGTGTGAGTTCTCCTACAATAACAGTTACCACTCCAGCATAAACATATAACCATTTTAGGCACTTTATGGGAGGGGTTTTAGATCACCCATAGGGTGGTTTGAGGCTTGAGATGTGAAACCTTTGGGGGTTGATTTGGTGAAGGATGCTAAGGATAAGGTGAGAAGTATCCAAGCTAAGCTTCTGGCAGCCTAGAGTCGACATAAAAAGTATGCATATCATAAGGTAAGAGGCATGGCATTTCAGGATGGTGAACAAGTTCTTCTAAAATTGTCACCCATAAAGGGGGTGATGAGATTCAGTAAGAAGAGCAAGCTTAGTCCTCGCTACATTGGTCCATTAGAGGTTCTTCATTTTTTAGGGCCAGTGGCTTATAGGTTGGATTTACCACCTAGCTTTATGGGGTTCATCCAGTATCCCATGTTGAAGAAGTACCATGGCAACATAGATTACATCATAAAGTGGAACTCAATGTTGTTAGACAAAGACATTCAGTATGAGAAGGAACCGATTGCAATTCTTTATCGTGATGTCCGGAAGCTAAAGACCAAAGAGATTAAGTCTGTGAAAGTTCAATGGAAGCATCATCCAATTGAGGAAGCTACTTGGGAAACTGAGAAGGACATGCTAGACAAGTATCCCCAGTTGTTCGACGATTCAGGTATTACTCTACTCTTAGTTTATCCATTTTTTCCTAGTTGATCAATGGGGGATGAGTGATGGGTAAATTGGTATCTATTGTACCGACTGGTTCCCGTCGTTATAGAAAAGCCAATGGGGAAATAATTGGGGTTAGAAAACTTTTGAGTAGTGAACTTGAAAATTCCTAGCCTAGTCCAGATTTCGACAAAATATGAGTGAGTGAGGTCTAGGGAAATCTAATCATTCATGGGGGATCTAATTATGAATTTGATCACATGATTAGATAACTAAGACGTTAAGAAACCCGTACGACTTTACGAATCAAATTCTGGCAAGTGGAACTTACGAAACCGATCTTAGCTTGAAAGGGTAGTGTTTGAACATCATGGGTTGAAGGTGTGTTGAGAAATGGGGGTTTGGAACTTAAATTCTGAGGTTCTGTCTCCGTGTAAGCCGCTGTGGCGGGATAGGGTCCGCCGTAGCGGCTCACTCGTGAATTAAGTCGGGGAAAAACTCCAAAAACATTATTTTTCTACAAGTTTCGTTCTTGAGAGCTAAGAGACGACCCCAGGTGATCTCTTGACAGTTTTCCACCTCTTCTAGCGCTAAAGGTAAGGTTTTTACTCCCCTAATTCATTTTTTCAATCCGTAGAACTTAGATTCATGGGTAATTATCATTAAGGGAGAGTTTTGACATGAAACTAATGGTGGAAAAAGCCTTAAGTTGGGTGTTGGGATCTCGGGTTTGGCCTAGGATTGATGATTTTGATTGTAATCCGGGTAATTAGGCCTCGTTTATTGATCCTTTCATTAATGTATTGTTTATAGACCTAGAATAACATGAAAGAATCCAAATATGGAAGATTCAAGTGCCTTAGGGGATTCAAGCTTGGTCTCGAGGTAGGTGATGGTTTGAATTTATGTTTTGCGTGATGCATGTTTGTAATTGCTTCATTATAATGAATGTATGTATGTGAATGAAGCCTTATTGATAAAACCTAATGAAATGAGTATGAATAAACAAATGTATGCCATGATTTAACACTTTATTGTATGATTATGAGTATGTACATATGAGTGTGATTGTGATTATGATTGTGTTGAATGGATCAGGTTTCACGTTCCGACACTTATGTTGGAGCGGGTGTCACATTCTGACACACTAATTAGGATCGGGTGTCACATTTCGGCACACTTACAGTTTGGGTATGGGTTCCATGAGATGACTACTAAATTGTCATATCTATTTGTTATTGAGAATGTGTAATTGAACATTGCTCCTAAAATGATAACCAATGTGTATAAATGTTCTGTACATGTCATATTTACTATGTTGTGACTGCTTATGTATGTTTCGCTTACTCGAATAGCTGCGTGATCCTACCAGTACATTGTGGTTATGTACTAATAATGCACTTGCTCGTTCTTTGTTGAGTACAGGGCATCTTCAGGCGGCTATTGATAGACTTCAACTAGGAGATCACTAATCGAGACTGAATTCAAGGGTGAGGCAGTTCTTCCAGGATGCCATGAGTTCTCATTTTGTTTAGTCCATTTCCTTCGGACTTAGACTAGTTCTTTAGATATTTGTTATGTTTAGCTTTTGGGGTTGTACCCCTTCTTCTTAGATTGTCGTTATTAGAGTTTTGGTATACTGACTTTCAGTTTCTAAGAGTTGTTTTCCGAAAATGTTTTTAGTAGCTGGTTATTTAACTTTCGAAGTTTATGGGAACTCCATTTCTTTTGGAAATCTAAACCTGCTTTCGTATCTTTAAATGCGTATCTTTTCGTTAAGTTGTGTAGCTGGGTTGTAGTAATGGTTCTCCGACCGGAGGGTTAGTGTGGGGGCCAATCACAACAGTCTGGGTCGTGACAACAAGTTAATGAAAAAACAAATCGGAATGAAGCATCACCTCAGTCTGATTAGAGGTATGAGAAGAGTACCACGGCACATGAAAATTCTCATGCTGGTGCACCAAGAAATGATACACCAGAAAAGAATAATGATCTTATTGATGCACTAATAATATCATGGCAGAAGAGATGCAAGCAGATGGGATCCATAATGATTTGGTTGAAGTAGAAGGAAAGGAACATGCTTTGACGGAAGGAATACGGGGTAGTCCAACAAGGGAAATGACTTTCAGGACAATTGAAGAAGAAGAAGAAGTAAATACTTTAATGCAGCCATAGAATATCACATTAATACAGAGATTTTTGTTGATACCCATAAAAATAACAAACAGATCGTAGATGGAAAGGAAGATATCTCTAACAATATAAACCATGTGGTAAAAAAAACAGATCTATCTCCTAAACAGATTGCTTTGTTAAAAGGAAGTTATGTCAAATACAAAGGATTAAAAGGGAAAAAGGATTCCATTGCTCGTCTAAGAAGTATACCCAAGAAATTTGCAGCTAAGCCTCAAAGACTGCTTCATCATGATAAATAAAGTGATTTTTTATGGAACATAAGGTTAGTCACGTCACACCCCGAGGCTACCCCTTTGATGTAACACGGGACCTAGGATCACGAGGGACCCCAAGCTAACCCTGAGTCTGGCATATCATAACCATACTAATTTACTGAGTAAAACATGTACTATGTGGAAGATAAAACAATGGATATCTAAAAATAGGGAAAAAACTCAACTAGATTGAATATATAAAACATACTAAGAGCTTAGGGATAACTGAAACAACCAATTAACAACTCAAGCTGAATCTACTTCTATGTCTTAAAATCCTCTAACTAAGTTGAGTTGCTGGGACATGCCCATCCCAGCTAACTCTAACAAAACTGAAAACTGAATATAAAAACTAAAATGGAAAGCTAGTCTATTGTCCTCGAAGTATGAGGACTCACCACTAAAGCTGCTTAAGTCAGACTGAGAATATATCCAAGCGTGATTTAGGTGGTGAGTACCTGAACCTACATCATGCAAGGATGTAGCGGAGAGTACGCGTCAGTTCTTGGAATGTACTGAGCATGCAGGATATAGATATACTAAGCTGAACAATATATAACTAAGCAATGATATAATCTGAGTAGAGATAGAGATAGAGATACTGAAATATAACTAAAAAGCTAAGCTAAATTCAATGACCAAGTACCAATCATGAAGATGAAATGCTGAACTATATGCTGATATAAATACTGAAAGCCTAGTAAATGCACTAAGAGTTTGACTCTGGGAGCTACTATTAACAGACATAAACGACATGAGCTAAATGTGGATTCTGATGTATAAGACTCATCGAAAGGACCCAATATACCTTACCAAGAGTATAAAGGCATGACTGTGGCATGATTATTACATCTAATGCCCAATAGAAGGGACTTATATTCCTACGAGGGCACGTAGTTCTGGACTATGAGGGTACGCTGAATATGTATATGACTGAAATGCAATTGAAATACTGAATATCTCAAAATACTTACATGCTAACTGAGAATGCAACGTTTATATACTGATAATGTGAAATTCAAAATATGAAGCATGATTATCCGTTTAACTGACCTAGCAAGTGCAATTTATGGACTAAGAGAATATACATAGACTAGGGTTCTGAGTTTCATACAAGGAATTAAATAACGTTTCCAAGAACAAACCATGATATTTAGACTATGGATTATATAGCAACTGAAATCACGATAAATTCCTAAGATTTAAAAAAACCTTGATCTAAACAAGCTATGTAGAATCAAGGAACTGACTCAAATCTATGGACCTAGTAGATGAAAGGAACTCACTAGTGAAATCCCATACACCGGATGATGAAAACAATGGAGAAATCCTTCAGATTTTGGGACTAAAACTTGAAGAACACAACTGCTTGTTCTTAAAAGAAACTGGTGCCTCTTTCTTTTTGTTTGTTTCTAAGTTGGATGATTTTTGGGGAATGATGGTTCTAGGTATGTCTGACTAGGTTATTAGGCTTATTCTGAGTAAAACGACATAGTTTAGGCATCAAACGAAGTAGTTTAAGTGCCCAACGCATAGGGAAAAGGCAAAAATGACCCTGACTTAAAAGCTTATGAAGGCCATCCACGGATGGACAAACGGACCATCGTTTGGACTACCAACCATTGACTGGGGACGTGGTTGGTGGTTTAGCCGACAGGGTTCACTAAAATGAGCATAACTTTTTACTTCGATCTCGAATTTTAGAAACTCGGTGCCATTGGAAAGAGGCTTCAATTATATTTAATTTGATAGGTCATAGGCCACATAATTCATTTTGTGCTAAATAATATGACCGTTTGAAGTTTATCCAACATACATTTTCCTCCAATTGTGCTGCTGACCCTCACATACGGTCAGACCTACGGTCCGTAGGTCAAACCACTGAACGTACTGGTCGACCGTGGGTGGGATCAGAGACCATCAAATTTTGGACCTTAACGATGCATCCCCACCTACAATCCGTGGTTCTACCTACGGTCCGTGGGTGGTTCTGTTGGTACTAGCACCAATTTTCTGAAAACTAGGATTTTCTCTATTTTGAGATCCGAGTTGTTACATTTTCTCCCCCTTGGGAACATTCGTCCTCGAATGAAGTCTAACAAGTTGAGTATGGAGGGAAAGAGCTGCAATCCCTACAACTAAGTACTAGAAACTGATATCTAACTGAACTGAGTTCTAAGAACTTGCGATTATGTTGAAATACAAGGATAACTGAGGGAACACGATACTGAGATTGAATCACACTAGAGTAAACTGAGAGACCGGAGATGAACTATTACCTCAAGTTGAAATAGAATCAGAAGGGAAAATGTGAGGATACTTGGCCATCATGGCTGCTTCTGCTTCCCAAGTAGCTCTCTCTATGGACTGACTCCTTCACAAAACCTTCATTGAAGTGACTTCCTTATTTCTCAACCTACAAACCTAGCGGTCAAGAATCTCAACCGGCACCTCTTCATAAGTAAGACTATCCTTCACAGCCACACTCTTTAATGGTACTATCGATGCCGAATCATCCACACACTTCTTCAACAAGGGAATGTAAAAGACTGGATGAACCACTCCTAGTTCTGCTTGAAACTCTAACTCATAAGACACCTTACCAACCCTTTTTAGGATTTTGTAAGGACCTACATATCTAGGACTGAGCTTCCTTTCTTGCCAAATCTCATCACCCCCTTCATAGGTTACACCTTTAAGAAAACCCAATCATCGATTTCGAACTCTAAGTCCCTTCTTCTTACATCTGTATAGGACTTCTGATGACTCTGCTACCTTTAGTCTATATCTGACGAGTTAAACTTTATCCATAACCTCATGAATCGAATCTAGCCCAATCAAGGCTTCTTGACCTACTTCAAGAAAACCAATCAGGGACCTGCATCTATGCCCATATAATGCCTCATACGGGGTCATTTGAATACTGGAATGAAAGTTATTATTATAGGAGAACTCTATCAGAGGTAGGTGATCATCCCAACTACCCTTGAAATTGATCACGCAAGCTCTCAATATTTCCTCTAAGGTCTAAATGGTACGCTCTGCCCGACCATCCGTCTGAGGATGAAATATTGTACTGAGTTTTACTTGAGTACCAAGACCTTTCTGAAACGATTGCTAGAAATGAGAGGTAAACTAAGGACCTCTATATGAGATGATATACAAGGGATCCCCATGTAACCTGACTATTTCATTGATGTAGAGTCTGGCATACTTCTCCGCATAATTTGTAGTCTTGACTGCCAAGAAGTGAGGGGACTTAGTGACTCTGTCCACTATCACCCAAATGGAGTCATGTTGTTTGCGAGTATGAGGTAAACCTGTAATAAAGTCCATGTTTATCACTTCCCACTTACATGTAGGAATGTTAATCTCTTTAGGCATACCTCCTGGTTTCTGAGGTTCTACCTTAACATGTTGACACTTAGGACACATAACCATAAAATCTGCGATGTCTCTCGTCATGCCGTTCCACCAAAAGACTTCCCATATATCAAGGTACATCTTAGTGGCACCCGGATGAATGGAATATTTGGAATTGTGGGGTTTTGTAAGAATCTACTTCCTCAATTCATGTCACGACCCGGGGGTACACCCCGAATTTAACACGGCGTACTCGACCCTGAAGGGGTTTAATACAAGCCTCATAGCATTCTTGAACATAAGAACATAGGAAAATAGAGAAGAATTTAAAACTTTCTTTACAATCGAAGACACTTTCATTAAAAAGCAAGCAGAAGACTTTATATACTATGTCTCAAACCATCTAATACTTTGAATACAACATTGGAACTTAGCATATACAAAAGCTTTAACATAAACTAAAAGACGCAAAAGGAACATATTGGGTTTTGTCCTCGAAATTATGAGGACTCACTAAGTCTTCATCTTCAAGCACCTTAGAAACCTACTCCTCAAGCATAGAACACCAATATCTCCAAACTCTACACTTTGGTAAAAAGGGAGAAGAAATATGGGTTAGCACATTAGATGTACTAAGTATGGAGGCCATGCAAAAACATGCTTAAAAGAACATTTTTTGGTTGAAAGTCACACTTTATGCCATTTTAGTAAAACTTCATGAACATTGAATAAAAGAGGCATAATATAAGTCAAAACCAATGTACAAGTCATATTTTCACATTAGAACATAATCCACATATGAAACTTTACCTTCACCTTAAGCCTTCACCTCAAGTGACCCTCAAGCTATACCTTGTGCAATGTATGGGTAGCGTCCCATACCACCACCCACACTAAGGTACCACCCTAAGGCCACCGAAAGTGAACTTACCATTCATTCTTTGCACCTTTACACAATAAAGCATATAAGAGACATAAACATTATATAAGTCACATCATCACATTAAGACCAACATCTAAGACAACTATAAGTCATAATTGTGCAATGTGCAAGTAGCATACCATACTACTACTCACACTAAGTACTCCTTTGAAGTCACCATAGACAAGACACATTCATATACGATAAGTCATGACAAGGAAGTAACTCATAATAGAATCCAAGTATATCATGCATCATTTAAATTTATGCATATAAGCATTTAAGAGTCAACATTCTTCAATAACTTCATTTAGGACACATTCATTCATTAGACACTAGATCATCATTCTTATTAACTCTATCTTAAGAGGACATTCATACATTAGCCATTAAGGCTTAGAGAACTCACTATTACCCTCTCAAAGCCTACTCATGCAATGCATGGATAACATCCCATACTACCACCCACACTTCATAGAACTCTTCAAGAAACCATAATGCACATCTCACATTATGGGAATAGGCATTAACTGACATAGACCATGAGAGCTAAATCATGGAATCCGATGTCATGTAATCCCACACCGAAAGAAGGTATTCTACTTGCCTAGGGTAGAACTAGTACACATCCTATGTAGGCACATAGTTATAGGATAAGAAAGATGTTCATTGGACTCTAACCTAACATTGTGAGAGTCACCGTCTTAGCCATATCCACTCGGTGTTTAGCCTCCATTCCCATAGAGTGTTCATTCACATTACATTGTTGTACTTGAGAGGGCCACCAACATTAGGCCTACCGACCCAAGGTACATTACACAAGAAAGGGCCACCACCATTAGGTCTACCAATTCACGGTACATTAAGGATAGCTCATTGACTTTCCAAGAAGGGCCACCACATTAGGTCTACCGTTTCAAGTTTCATCATCTCACACATGAAAGAGGCCACCACCATTAGGTCTACCGCTTCAAGGTTAAACATTCACATTGTGTTCTAGACTCATCATGAAGGGCCACCAACCTTAGGTCTACCAGTTCAAGACATAGCCTAAAATACCTCATTAGTCATTTATAGAAGGCTACCAACATTAGGTCTACCAACTCAATACATTCATTCATGAAAAGGCTACCAACCTTAGGTTTACCAATTCTAAGTCATCAACACATTCATTCGTCATTTATGAAAGGGATACCAACATTAGGCCTACCGATTCATGATCATTAAGACATTAAGTCAAGATACATTCATTATTCAAGAAGAGGATGCCTAAGCCTACCAAGTCAAGATACTTCATTCATGATCACATTCACCAATACTAGAAAAGGATGCATTAGCCTACCAATTCCAGATATTCAATATTGCATTATAGAACCCTCCACATTCCATCACCATCATTCATGAGTGTTTAGTGATAATATGCTTTCAATCACAACACATTTACATTCTATCAAAAATCATCATTCTATCATTGAAATCACATTCATATCCTTCACATCACATTCATATCTACAACATCAGGATAATACTTCAATCCTTCACACTATGCCTTCAAGGCCATGATCACAATGTACATAGTAAGTAAACACCTCCACCTTTCAAGTGGATCAACAATTCAAGCACAATTCTACTTTAACATGAAATTAGGTCAAACTTGCCCTTTCAAGGATATGATAAAAAATCCTCAATTCACCAACGATTAACCATAATTAGGCATGGATGATTATAAAATTCAATAATCTAAATCAATCTAGGCATAATCCATCAACATTAGTTCATAATCAACAAACCCACTTCATAAAGGAACAATTTAGGAATTTAGAAAAATCATGGGTTCATAGAGTATTTTCATCATAAATCATCCATTAAACACCAATACAATCATAATTTGTCATTAGAAACCATTTGAAAATGTTTGATGAAAGAACACATGAGATTGAGTAAAACCTATATTTTTATGATTTGAAATCACTTTGGATTTGGCTCCTTGAATGGAAAATTAGACAAGGATCAAGACCACCATACCTATTACTTGAAGATTCCCACGAAAAATCCTTGAAAACTTGAAGAATTTGACCTTGAGAGCTTTAAGTTTTCACCTCCAATGGAGGTTTCTAGAGAGAGACTTTTGGAGGGAAGGGGAGGTTTTGATTTGGGATTTTTGAATAATGAAATCTAAAATAGGGTTTAAATGTTTTAATACTCATAAAATATGTTAATAAACCCAAAATAACCATCCAAACACTTAACTAGCCAAGGGAGGAATTTACCAAACCACCCTTGGCTTGGCCGTGTCTTGACAGCACAGACAGGTGCAAACGACGCCCTAGACTCACGGACCGTGAGTCCATTCATGTACCATACTTCTGATCCGTGGTCTGGGGCTGGGGCTTGGAAAAAGGGGGGTTGACCTACGGAGCAAGACCACGAGCCGTAGATCAATCTACTGGCCGTGGATTGCATCCGTGGTTCAGAAGATTTTGGCAGCTTTTTGATTTAAGGGGCAGCCTTGGGGTTAGGCTTTAGTGTCCCCCTCAAGGAACCTTGGTGGGTCCTTGGGGGGCCATACCTTGATGTTTAATCCCTATAACTCTCAATCATAGCTCGGGACAACATAAAACAACATGAAACCTCACTCAAACCTCACATCAATCTAAAGCACACACACGCTAGTCTCTAGTTTAACTTATTCATTTTATGGGGCGTTACAACTCACCAACATTAGGAACACATAAGTGACTCTAGTAAAGAAGCACACCATTTTCTCCTTGGGAGAAAACCTCAACTTTCTACTGATGAACTGCACCTTTCAAATGAAGTAATATAGGATCACTATCTTGGTTTTTCTTAACCTCCACTACCAATGAAGATTCTGACCAATTCTGAACTATCACACCCTCTTCTGATGTGTCCGTAAGGCAAACTCCTAAGTCACCAAGCCGGTGAACATATTTGGCTAACTTTCTTTTCTTCCTCAACGTATGCTATACTACGCATAGAAAGTCTACTGAGAGCATCAACCACTATATTGGCCTTACCCGGATGGTAGAACATATTCATGTCATAGTGTTTGAGGAATTCAAGCCATCTCCTATAACAAAGATTTAACTCTTTCTGGGTGAACACATACTAAAGGCTCTTATGATTTATGAACACATTAACATGAACACCATACAAGTAATGTCTCCAATTTTTTAGGGTAAATACTACAGCTGCAAGTTCGAGGTCGCGAGTCTGGTAGTTCTTCTCATGGACCTTATGTTGTCTAGAAGCATAAGCTATGACTTTAGCTCGTTGCATCAACACACAACCTAGGCCCACCTTGGATGTATCACAATAAATCACATAACTATCTAAACTATCTGGTAGAGTCAAGAAAGGAACTATAGTCAACCTAGTCATTAGTTTTGAGAAGCTTTTCTCACATTCATCTGACCACTGAAATTTGACCTTCTTCTGAGTCAACTTGGTCAATGGGGAAGCAATGGATGAAAATCCTTTGACAAATCTTCTGTAATAACCAGCCAAACCCTAGAAACTTCTGATATATGTTGGAGAGGTGGGTTGGGCCAGTGTTTCATGACCTCAATTTTCTGAGAATCCACTCGGATCCCTTAGCTAGATACCACATGACCAAGGAAAGCGACCGACTGTAACAAAAATTCACATTTTCTAAACATAGCGAATAATTGGCGATCTTTGAGAGTCTACATGACAACTCTTAGATGAGTCGTATGCTTCTCCTCATTCCGGGAATAAATGAGGATATCATCAATAAAGACGATGAAGAACAAGTATAATTACTATTTGAACACCTTGTTCATTAAGTCCATGAAAGGTGCATGAGCATTTGTTAGTCTAAAAGACATAACTACAAATTCATAATGATCATACCATGTCCTAAAAGCTATTTTCGGTATGTCACTATCTCTAACTCTGAGTTGATGATAGATGGATCTGAGTTCTATCTTAGAAAAACAACTAGGTCCTTGAAGTTGGTCGAACAAGCCATCAATCCTAGGGATAGGATATTTGTTCTTGATTATGACTTTGTTCAACTACCGATAGTCAATGCACATCATGAGAGAACAATTTTTCTTTTTCACGAACAACACCGGAGCACCCCATGGAGATATACTAGGTACGGTGAAGCCATTATATAGAAGGTCTTTCAACTGGTCTTTCGATTCTTTAAGCTCGTTTTCAGCCATTCTGTAAAGAGGAACCAAAATAGGCTGGGTGTTTGGAAGAAGATCTATTCCGAAGTCAATTTCCCTTTTGGGGGAAACTCCAGGAAGATCTTGTGGGAACACTTCTGCAAACTTATTTACTATTGGAACTGACTCAAGAGTTGGGGTTTCTATGTTTGAATCCTTAACCCGAACAAGATGATAGAGATACCCTTTAGAGATCATCTTCCTAGCCTTAAGGTAAGAGATAAATCGACCTATAAGCACTAAGCTACTACCCATCCATTTGAAGACTGGCCCGTTTAGAAACTGAAACCAAACGATCCTAGTCTACAATCGATTGAAGCATGACATGAATGTAACCCATCTATGTTGATAATGATATTAATGTCTATCATTTCTAACTCTACCAGGTCTACTGAGGTGACTTTATGAGAAAATGTAACATGTCAATTTCAGTATACCCGTCTAGCTATAACTGGGTCACCAACTGGAGTAGGGACTCAGAAAGGTTCTATGAGAGTTTCTGGATTGACACCAAAGTTTTCTGCTATAGAGGAAGTTACTAAAGAAAGTGTAGCCCCATGAACTAACAACACATAAATATCTAAATAAAAGACTCGTAACGTACCAATGGCCACATTAGGAGAATCTTATTGGTCATGGAGACCTGGAGATCATACAACTTGTTCTGATGCTGACCTCCACCTGTACCAGAAGAAGCACCCTACAGAGTGGGGTGACCTGCTAGTGTTGCAGGAGCTGTAGACTAAGCCCTATTATTATTACCTCTTTGATGTGCCTAGCAAAAAGGAAATCATTCAACCTATGGTAAGACTAACAACACCCAAAGCACCCTTCCTTGCATGCAAGACACTCACCCGGATGGTTGTTACCACAATTTGGACAAGTTGGGAAAGTCATGTTACCTAAAGTACTACCATAGACTTAGAGCTTGATGCCCTACCTTTCTGATCCTGTCAAAACATGGGGGATGGAGCACTAGATGATGAAGGTGCTGGGGTTGTAGACCTCTACTGAAACTGTGAGCGATTTCCACCACTCGATCTTTATTGAGAGTATTCATAGTTCCCTGTTCTAGTCATATTGTTGTCCTTAGCCATTTTCCTAACCTTATTTCCCTCAACCGTCTGGGCATTAGTCATGATTCTGGAGATTTCCATATCCCCTAGAAGCATAGTATTCTAGCTAGGTAAACTTTAGCCCATACTCTTGGACCGACATTGAACCCTGCTCCAAGTTCATAAAATCTTGTGCCTTAGCTTCTCTCAACTCCCTTGGGAAGAAGTTGTCCAGAAAAGTTCAAGTAAAACAATCCCATATCACAGGTGCTGCAATCTCACCCATGTTTTCCTTTCACTACGTTAGCCAAATATGAGCTACATCCTTGAGTTGATAGGATGCTAACTCAACACTCTCAGTACCAGTCACTTGCATTACTCCAAGAATCATCTTGACATCATCAATGAAGTTTTGTGGGTCCTCACAAACCTTCGACCTTAGAAACTTAGGCGGATTCATATGAACAAAGTCTTGAACCCTAGTTGCAGCTGATCCACCATTAGTGTTTACAGGAACTGTGGCCTGCTGATTGTTCTGATTGGCTACACTCTGAGCCAAGAGCTGAATCACATTCCAAAATTCTGCATTCGTAACTTCATGGTTCTGGACTGGGGGACTATGCTAGCATTGTGTGCATTAGCTCTACGATGAGGCATGATCAGAAATGAATAACTACGGATTAGAAAAGAGAAGTTGAATCATACCTCACACATGATAAGAATAGCAAAGTAAATGATGATTTTCTTAAAAACACTTCGTAGCCTCCCTTTCATAGATGTGGCCCACTTCACACCTATGAAAGATACTCTACTTAGTGCGGCTTTCAGACATCCTAGGACTCTTGAACCTAGTTCTCTGATACCAAGTTTGTCACGCTTCAAGGCTATCCCCTTGACGTAATACATGACCTAGGATCATGAGTTACCCCAAGCTAACCCTGAGTCTAGCATATCATAAGCATAGTATAATACTTACAGAGTAAAACATGTAATATGTGGAAGCTAATACAGTGCATATCTAAAAATTGGGAAAAATCCCAACTAGTCTAAATATATAAAACATACTAAGAGTTTAGTGATAACTGAAACAACCACTTAACAACTCAAACAAAATCTACTGCTATGTCTGAAAAGCCTCTAACTAAGTTGAGTTTCTGGGACATGCCCCCAGCTAACTTTAACAAAACTAAAAACTGAATATAAAGACTAAACTGGAAAACATGTCTATTGTCCTCGAAGTATGAGGACTCACCACTGAAGTTGCTAAAGTCCAACCAAGAATCAATCTAAGCATGATTTGGATGTTGAGTACCGTAATCTACATCATGAAAGGATGTACAGTATGCCTTAGTACTTGGATTGTACTGAGCATGCATGATATAGATATACTATGTTGTACAAAATATAAAAACTGAACAATGCATAGCTGAGCAATGATATAATTTGAGTAGAAATATAGATACTGAAATTTTACGGAAAAGCTAAGCTAAATTAAATTACTAGGTACTAGTCATGAAGATGACATGCTGAACTGTATGATGGTATAAATGCAAAAAACCTGGTCAATGCCTTAAGAGTCTGACTGTGGGAGCTACTATTAACCGACATAAACCACTTGAGCTAAACATGGATTCTGATGTATATACCCCATTAAGAGGACCCAATATACCTTGCCAGATGTATAAAGGCATGACTATGTCATGATCACTAAAATTGATGCCCAACAGAGGGGACTTTTAATCCTACGAAGGCACGTAGTTCTAGGACTATGAGGGTACGCTTAACCCTAGTCCAACTCGGTGCTAAGTCTACTCCCAACTAAATATGTATATGACTGAAATGTAAATGAAGTACTGAATAGCTCAAAATACTGACATGCTAACCGAGAGGGCAACATTTATATACTGATAATGTGACATTATAAATCTGAAGCATGATTATCTGTTTAACTGACCTAGCAAGTGTAATTCATGAACTAAGAGAATCTAAACAAACTAGGGTTTTGAGTTTCATTTAAGGAATTAAACAACGTTCCCAAGAAAAACATGATATTTAGACTATGGATTATATAGCAGCTGAAATCACATAAAATTCCCAAGATTTTAAAAACCCAAGGCCTAAACAAGCGATGTAGAATCAAGGAACGGACTGAATTCTAGGGACCTAGTGGATGAAAGGAACCCACCAGTGAAATCCCACATACCTGGTAACAAAAACTATGGAGAAATCCTTTAAATTTTTGGGCTGAAACTTGAAGAACATTGCTGCTTTATTTTTTGAAAGAAACTGACGCCTCTTTCTCTTCTTTTTGTTCTACTTTAGGTGATTTTTGGAGAATGAGGGTTCTGGGTATGTCTGACTAGGGCATTAGACTTATTTTGAACAAAATAACATAGTTTAGGCATCAATAGACGTAGTTTAAGTGCCCCTATGCATAGGAAAAAGATCAAAATGACCCTGACTTAAAAGTTTATGAAGGCCATCCATGAAGGGACCGATGGATCATCATTTGGACTAACAACCATTGACTGGGGTTGTGGTATGCCCGATAGGGCTTCACTATACTGAACATAACTTTTTACTCCGAGCTTGGATTTAAGTAAACAATGTGATGTTGGAAAGAGGATTCAATTATCTTTAATTTGATAGGTTATGGGCCAGCTATTTCATTTTGTGCTAAAATATATGACCGTTTGGAGTTGATCCAACAACCCTTTTCCTCCAATTGGCTGTTGACCCTCACCTACGGTTCATATGTCCAACCACAGACCGTACTGGTTGACCGTGGGTGGGATCAGAGACCATCAAATTTTGGATCTTAACGACAAAACCCCACCTATGGTCCGTGGTTCTACCTACGGTTCGTGCGTGGTTCTGATGGTAAAGGCACTAGTTTTCTGAAAACTAGGATTTTCTCCATTTTGAGATCCGAGGTGTTACAGGTCAACACTCAACAAGATTTTTAGAGGTTGACTAATCTTTATAGGAGAAATCACTATTGGATTATTGGTTTGATGAAGCCTTTTGGAAATTCTTCAAACATAGATTCTTATAAAAGAATTTTAGGTTATAATACTCTTATTGCAAACAACAACGGAAAGGTTTGGTTATTCTCCGGACAGGAATTCCAGGTTCATATAATAGTAAACACCAATCAACATCTTACGATTATGGATATACATCTAGTCTGGATATAAGAGGTTCTAGTAAAAGTGGTTTATGCTGCCTGTAATTAAGTTATCAAAAAAGACTTATAGGAGTAACTGAATGATCTAGCTGGACAATATACTAATCCTTGACTATTGGGGGAGATTTCAATCTCATCGTATCCGGGGAAGAGAAACTATATGTATTACCTATTTTTTTTATAGGGAGACGGAAGACTTTTCCAACTACCTAACTGATTGTGGTTATTTTTATATGGGATATTGTGGAAGTACCTTCACTTGGTGGAATGGAAGGACATGTATCTTGCATTATTCCGAGGCTTGAAAGAATCGTATGCAATCAAAGGCTTCTGGATGACTTTCCTCATGTAAGTTTCAAACACCTCATTAAAAAGGGGTCGGACCACTCCCCCCCCCCCCCTTAAAGTGTAGGTGTCTCAAAGCACTGGAGTCATCATTAAACCAATTAGATTCTTAAATTTATGGACAAAAAATGAAGCTTTCAATGACATGGTCAAAGAATATTGGGTACCACATGTTGATGTGGCAGGGAATCCCATGATAGTTTTCCAGAAAGTTTCTACTTTGGAGGAAATAAAGCTTAATTCGAACAAGCACCTACTTAGACAAACAAGGAAAGTCTTCACAAGGCTCAAATAGATCTTGTCAAATACATACGCCTTGAAGAGGAGTACTGGAGAGAAAACGCAAGAATCAAGTGGCTTAAGGATTGATAAAGAAATACAAATTTTTTCATACATATGTAAATGAAAGAAGAAAGAGATTACAACTTCATAGAATCAAGGATCAGAATGTGGAATTGATAGAAGAAAAACATGGACTAACTAATGAAGCAATTTTATATTTCCATACGCAGTAAAGGACTGTTTTCCTAAATTTTATTTTAATCTGGCAACAGGTTCATGAGAAAATAACAATTGAACAAAATGAAGCCTTAAAGATGATTCCAGGAGAAGAAGAAATCAAGAAAACAATTTTTGTATGAAATAGAGAGATTGCAAGCGGCCCTGATGGCTTTACATGAGTTTTATACCAGACTTGTTGGGAAATCATAAAGTATAACATTATAGTTATTGTCCAAACTTTTTTGGGAGGTCTGACTTTACCAAAATTTGTGACTCCCACAAATCTGATGTTATTACCCAAAAAGGACCAAGTCAACACTTTCTGAGATGTTAGGCCTATCAGTATCAGCAACTTCATCAACAAAGTGATATTTAGAGTACTAAATGAAATGTTAGTTAATCTACTTTCCCAAATAATCTCCAAATACTAGTCTGGTTTTATTAAAGGAAGGAGTTGTGTAGAATGTATTATTGGTTCATGAAATTATCAGGGACATTAGAATTAGAGCTAAAATGACTAAAGTGGTGATTAAACAGGATATGACAAAGGCCCATGATAGATTATTCTCGTTATTTATCACAAAATTTCTAAGTAAGTTTATTTTTTTGTGAAGAAGTAATTGATATGGTGTATAGACTTTCGACATACAATTGGTATTCAACTATCCTAAATAGGCCAAGGTCAACGTTTATTCATATCAACAAAGGGGGTTCAACATGGGACCCACTCTCTCCTAGTCTTTATATTATAGTTGCTAAAGTACTTTCAAGAAGTCAACATGCCCTAAATGATAATAATGATTTCAAAAAGTTTGGAGTTCGTAAGTGGAATCCTAAAATCAATAATTTAGCATATGAAGTTAACTTTATTTTATTGATATCAGCAGATAAAAATATCTATGAATCTCATGATAAAGGTGTTAAAGGATTATGAGAATGCTTCTGGTCAATTGATAAACTTAGAAAAGAGTGATTATAATGTCCATGAAAAGGCCCCAGCACGTGTCATATCTTTCATTAAAGCATTCAGGGACCATTTTCTTTCACATATCTTAATTGTCCTATCTTCTATGGAAGGAACAAAATTTGTTATTACAAAAACATCATGAAAAATGTGGTTAACAAAATTCAAAATTGGAAGGATAAACTATTATCATATGGTGGAAGAGTTGTTTTGATCAGTCATGGGCTCCAAGGTAAAACCCCTCAAAAGGAGTAATACAATATTTACATAAAATTTTTGCTAGAATTTCTGGAATAATAACTCAAATAAGAAAAGCAAACATTGGTTTAAATGAGATTCCTCTAGTTACCTAAGGATGAAGGAAGTGTTGGACTCAGATTTCTTTTTAATGTGTCAGATGCTTTGTTCTACAAGCTATGGTGGAATGTAAGAAGTAAACCTTCTTTGTGGGGATCCTTTATGGCTGCCAAATATTATAATAAATTGCACGCCGTCATAGCCAAGTGCAGAGGAGCATCAACTATATGGAAGAAGATGATAGCCGTCAGGGACTTAGTGGAGCATCACATTTGGTGGCAAATTGGGAAAGGAAATGCTAGTTTTTGGTTTTATAATACAAATCTAGGTGCTCTATACCACATCATACCAGATCCAATAGAAGAAGAGGTAGAGGTAAGATGTTTTTCTACTGATGAAGGTTGGGTTCTTGATAAGCCAAGGGAGCATCTCGTAGAGGAATATGTGCAAAATGTCTTAAAGACAATATCTCATCTTGATGAAAACAAAAGCCTTGACCAGAGAAAATGGATACTTGAAACCAATGGAAAATTCTCAGTCAAAAGTGCTTGGAATTATGTAAGGAAAAAGGAGGAGCAAAAAGATATTTCTCAGATATCCACAGCAAAAAAGTACCTTGTAAAGTATCTTCTTTTTGTGGAGAGTCTGAAAATTTTGAGTGTCAGTGGATGAGATTTTACAAAGAATGGTCTAGTGTCCAAATGTTGGTGTTTTCAAGCACCAAATCCGGAGACACTTTCACATTTATTTCTAACCTCAACCACAGTTTCAAAGTTGAGGAGGTTGTTTGCTAATTTTGCAGGAATTCAGTTGGAGGGTCTATAGTTATCACAGACCATTATAAAATGGTTGACAACACCTAGTTTCCAAAAATTGAAACCCATTTATTCAGTAGTACAAACTTTAATTATAGGGCATCTATGGAAGTGGAGGAACAATCTTAAAAATGGACTAAGGGTCTCCTACAATCATCTGGTTCTCAAAGTTAACATGGAACTATGGTGGCTGGTGAAGAGTCAATATCCTAGACTCCATCATTACCCGAGCGGATGGTCAGGGATTATTAACATCCTGGAGAAATATAAGCCAAAGCTACTTTGTGTGGGAGTAAGTGGCGACCACCAGAGAAAGAAATCCTAATATGCAATACATCTAGAGCATCAAGAGGCAATTCAGGCAGGAGTTCATATGGAGTTTGTTTGAGAGACTACAAGAGTGACCTGATATATGCACAACAGGAAGAGATTAAAGAATCATAAATATTGTGGCTGATGCAGTGACCATTAGAGAAGCCTTTTTTTCTTTGCACTGTCATGAATCACAATAGAGTCTGCACTGAAACTGACTCATTGATTATGGTTAAGATATTAGCTGGAATCCGGAAAATACCATGGAATTTATGAATTTTAGTGGAATACATGAAGGTTTTTGCTCAATTATTTGAGGTGCAACTACAACATGTGTGCTGAGAAGGGATTTGTTTAGCAGATATCTTTGCAAACCTTGCGTTTAAGCATGAAAACAGGTTCAAATTTTCTACATTTTTCTGATCTACCTACACATGGTAAGAAAATTCTAAATTTTGACCAACATAAATTTGCTACACTAAGGATTCACAATAAAGAAATAAAGCACAACAGCCACAAAGAAAAACATAAAGCATTTATCATTTGTAACACCTCGGTCTTAGAAAGAGCTAAATTTAGAAAGAACTAAACTAGAAAGAGCTAAATTACGATTGGCACAAGTTACTCTTAAATTTTGAGTTTTGGGTCAACTTCAAACGAGTATAACTTCCAGCACAAGATGAGTTAGAAGGCCCATCGGTGTCAAATCAAAAGTCGCTAGTCCTCTTTCCAAAGCCACCGAGTTTGCTAAATTTTGAGTTCCAGTGAAGGAGATATGGTCGTTTGAGTACAACCTGTCTAGTTAAGTTGATTTATCCGGTTTAATGAGGGGTATTTTGGTGTTTTCATTACCCCACTAGTATAACACATTTTCCCACCTAATTTGAGGGGTCTAATTAGATCAAGTCAAATTTTATTCATTCTAAACCGTTCAACAAAATTAGGGCAAAGTTCAGAAGGAGAAAAAAGGAATTTTCAAGAAGATCTTCAAGAATATAAGGACTGTCGCCAAGAACTTAGTTCTTTCGAGGTATGTAGGTTTTCATAGTTTTGAGTTTGTTCACCCACACGCTAATCATGAGTGTCAAATTTGAATTCATTTATGAGATTGAGATTCTTGTTGAGTTCTTTTAGGTTTTGTGCTTCATTCTTTAATAATGGAGTTTTGTTGAGTTATTGAGGTGAGGGTTTTGTGAATGAGTGATGTTCTTGATGTAATTAGAGTGGGTTTTCGATTAATTATGTTGGGCTTATGAATCTAAGGCAGTTTGGAAGAAATCAATTGATTCGAGGTGTATTAAGACCAAAAATCGGCAAGAAAAATTTGTCAAAAGTTTTTGGATTAAGGCTGGTGCAGAGCGCACCCATAGCGCCAGATGGGATGGCGCCCTGTGCCTGCACTCCTTCTCAAACCATCCTATAGGAACTGATTGCTGGCGCAGTGCGTTACTGACACGCCAGGGGAGTCAGGCCCCTTCCACCTCCGTTCTTTGTTTCGTATGCGTTCCCTTAAATTATGTCTTCGCTTTCTTCTTGTTACTAACTATTTATGTCTTCATTAATCATTGATAGATCCTACATATCGTCAACTCTTAAGTCTTCATTTCAAATCAAAGTAAAGATTTAGAGTCAAGTTCGAGAAAGTCCCTTTGAGAAATTTTCTACATTTATTTATAACTTGTTTTAAGACTTGAGTAAATAAGTGTGAGAAGAAGGAGAGTTGGGCTTTATTTTTTCATAAAAAGGAGTATAAGGGAACTAAGTATTCCTAAGTGTAAACATTTTAACATTTAAAGTGAGCGGAAACCTTGATTCTAAACGAGTTTATGAGAAGTTTTGAGTATTATCTCTTTTAAGAGAATCTTTTGAACAATTATCTCAAATTGAGGAGGAGTTATATTTTTAAACATATGATCAAGAGTTATATATTATTGAGAGTAGTACTGAGCACCGATATAGGGATGAGTTGAGATAATTCAAAATCCTCATAAACCATGTGTGCCTACATGGTTAAAGGATCATACTTTTTAGATGATTCATTATTGCTTTTAAGGATAGCTTAGTGGATCCAGTTAGTTGAGGATGTCCTATACTCCGGCAAGGTATAGGACAGTTCTGGTAGCGTGGGTGAGACACTGTATCATCACATAGCCCATAGTGATGGTTGTCGGTTAGCGAATCTCCCAAATAAGAGTAAAGAGTTTGTTATTGTATTTTTTATACACATTGAGTTATAATCTACTATTTTAAAATCTATATATATATATATATATATATATATATATTGCATCTTTATTGTTGCTTTCATATTGAGTTAAGTTTAGTATTCTTGAGTTCAGTTGAGTTGAGTTTAGACGAGGTGAGTATGTTTCCTATTATCAGTTCAAGCTTATGTTTATGTTTCACAGTTCTCCTTACATGCTCATAAATTCAATGTACTGACACCATTTGGTCTGCATCTTTTCATGATGCGGCTATCAGTTCAGGGTTATCAACAGGCACTCCGTGGATACCACTTGGAGTCTCAGTTAGCTTTGGTGAGCCTCCTTGCTTTCGGAAGGTCAACGTTTAATTTTTAGTCTTTTTAAGATATCGTGGGTCTTGTCCCGATATCTATCATAGTTATTAGAGTCTTCATAGACAGTAGTAGTTGAGATGTATTTTTCCATATTCTTTGTGATGTTTAAAAGACTTGAGTTGAATAGTTATGTTATTATGTATTTCCAAGTATACTGAGTTAAACTATTTTCATTAATGGTATCTTTACAAGTTTTTACATTTGAGATTTCTATTTCACTTAAGTAAGTCTTCCGCTGAGTAATGAGCCAGGACAAGGGTTTTCTTGGGGACCATCAATGGCTCTCCAGTGTCGGCCACGTCCAGGGTGTAGGCTTGTGGCGTGACAAATGTTGTATCAGAGAACATAGTTCAAGAGTCCTAGGGTGTCTATGAAGCCATGTCTGTATAGTCCTGGTTATTGGTGTGAAGCGTGCCATATCTATAATTAGGAGGCAACAACATTTACGAAATATTTCACTTCTTTTATACTCTTTTTGTGCAATAGAGTTCAATTGTATAAAAGTTTTCTTCTAATTCATGCTTGTGCATATCTTTCAGATAATGCTTCCACAAAGAGTTGTTCGAGGTCTTCTTGCCAGGAGAAATGTTGATCCTTAGGATCAAGGTGTACCCAATGCACCTGAAGTGCAACCCC